>JAPDOI010000769.1:0-72500 GCA_029168955.1 Aplectana chamaeleonis
TGCATAGTTTTTTTTGCTTTGCAGCTTTGTTTGGAATAATCCTTTGTAATACTTAATTATAGGCAGCCCACTAGAGTATATAATAGAATTAGCAACTTTTTTTGATTCGAACCACCGCTCACTCTGAGAGTTTTGGCCGAGATATAGCCGCGAAATAGCCCACCAGGCTCCGAAGCGGCTCCTGGTGGGCAATTTCTCGGCTATTCCGCGGCCAATGCTCGGCCTTGACCATGTTGTCCGCGAAATAACCGAAGAATAGCCCACCAGGAGCCGCTGCGGAGCCTGGTGCGATATCCTCGCTATTTCCCGGCACCTGGTGCTCTTCATGCACCCGCCAATCTGGAAATGAGGCGGCGAACTTTTATTGCCAGTATTACCTTCATTCACAGTTACAGACAACGATACCGTCAATCATAACTGTTGTCATGTATTCCGTAAAGTAAACTCCAAATAACGTGCGGTACCGATTGCCACAACAGTCGTAAAATGGCATGTGTGTGGGTGTGGCTGCTGAATCTGTCCCAACAGCGACGCCTATTTTATTTATTCCCTGCGGAAATCCTAAAAAACTTTCACGTTTCTTTCTAAAAGCGGCAAATACAGGTGGAATCGGTCATCATTGTCGTAGTGAAATGTGATTGAGAGATGAAAAGAGTACTGACTCGGTAATCGAGGGGATTTTGAGTGATCAGACAAGAGTTTCATCCTTGTTTTTAATATATTTACTCTGAGACTGCTCGGTTTAATTTCTTCATTCAGAATTTTGTAAATTTTGACCAACAGTAAGATCAGCCCATACCAGAGGTTTTCCTCCCTTACCGATTTTTGGTTTCAAATGATTTGAACCACGCCGCGTTGCAGCCAACGCAAAATCTGCCCACACCCGGGTATTATCTCCTTTGCCCTACGATGCAGCCGAAGGCTGCATCGTCCATTCTGGTTTTCAAATGATTCAAACCACTCCGAATTGCAGCCAGCACTAAAAACTGCCCACACCCGGGGATTACCTCCCTTACCCTACGGGGCAGCCGAAGGCTGCACCGTCCATTCTGGGTTTCAAATGATTCAAACCACTCCGAATTGCAGCCAGCACTGAAATCTGCCCACACCCGGGATTACCTCCTTGCCCTACGGTGCAGCTGAAGGCTGCACCGTTTCCATTCTGGGTTTCAAATGATTCAAACCACTCCGAATTGCAGCCAACACTAAAATCTGTCCACACCCGGGGATTAACCTCCTTGCCCTACGGTGCAGCTGAAGGCTGCACCGTTTATCCTGGGTTTCGAATGATTCAAACCACTCCGAATTGCAGCCAACACTAAAATCTGTCCAACACCCGGGATTACCTCCCTGTTCTGCATGCAGCCGATGGCTGCACCTGTCCATTCTGGGTTTCGAATGATTCAAACCACTCCGAATTGCAGCCAACACTAGAATCTGTCCACACCCGGGGATTACCTCCCTTGCCTTACGGTGCAGCCGATGGCTGCACCGTCCATTCTGGGTTTCAAGTGATTCAAACCACTCCGAATCGCAGCCAACACTAAAATCTGCCCACACCCGGGGATTACCTCCCTTGCCCTACGGTGCAGCTGAAGGCTGCACCGTTTATCCTGGGTTTCAAATGATTCAAACCACTCCGAATTGCAGCCAACACTAAAATCTGTCCACACCCGGGGATTACCTCCCTTGCCTTACGGTGCAGCCGATGGCTGCACCGTCCATTCTGGGTTTCGAGTGATTCAAACCACTCCGAATCGCAGCCAACACTAAAATCTGCTCACATTCGGGGATAACTCTTTGCGTCTGTTTACCGCAGCTGAAGGCTGCACCGTTTATCCTGGGTTTCAAATGATTCAAACCAATTCAGAATCGCAGCCAACACTAAAATCTGCCCACACCCGGGGATTACCTCCTTTATCCTACGGTGCAGCTGAAGGCTGTGCGAAAATCTTTATCCTGGGTTTCAAATGATTCAAACCACTCCGAATTGCAGCCAGCACTAAAATCTGTCCACACCCGGGATTACCTCCCATTTCCACGTTTACGTCGCTGCTCGATGGCTTGCAGATCTTATTCGATAGCCTACGGTTATAATCAGATGTCAAACCACCCGATCGTGAACACTGACAGAATGTATGCCCACACCCGTAAAGTGGATTACCTCCTGTTCTTACGGTGCAGCTGAAGGCTGCACGTCCATTCTGGGTTTTTAAGAATGATTCAAACCTGATATCCTTTTCAGAAATCCGTAGTTTTACCGGCAATCCTTCCCCATCGCCGAAGAAGTTTCTGTGAAAACAATGCTTTGCTATCAGCCCGGTCCGATATCAGCAAAAATTTTCTCGATTGTGCATGACTACATTTAATTTTTTCGTGGCTACCGCACTAGTTTTTCGTCTAGTGTTCCGTAAGAAGACGTCCGTACCAATATAGAGGTCTCTTTGCGTCTGTTTCCAAAGTCACGAATAAAGCCAAACATCAAAATTGACATTTCTGGTTGAATCTTCAGGGCTTATATCCATGCCAAGGCTAGGCTGTGCGAAAATCTTCCATAGTTTTCGGAAACGTGAAGAAAATGGTCAAACACAGGAAACGGAACGGAATAGACAGCATAAAGATTTTGGATTTTCTCATTTCCACGTTTCGTCGCTGCTCATGGCTTGCAGATCTTATTCGATAGCCTACGGTTATAATCAGATGTAAACAGATGTGAACATGATAGAATGTATGAAGTAAAGTGCAAAACTAGTTGGGGGTCTACTCAGAAACGGCTGGATTTAAAGAATGAATGGTACCACTTTCTGATGAAATGCTCCGATTTTAGTAGTCCGAGAAAACTTTCCATGGGAGTTTCCAGTGAAAACAATGACCTATAACGCTATCAGCCATCCGATATCAGCGAAAATTTTCTCTTGCATGCATGACTCATTTAATTTTTTCGAGTGGCCCCCTTAACTAGTTTTGCACCACTGGTTATCGTAGGGTCCGTACCTAATCTGGGAACTGAATGCGAAACCATCAAAAGTGACAATGGCTTAAATCTTCATTATATGCATGCCAAATTCGATAGATAACCCATGTTCCACTGAGAAGAAACATTCTGGTAGTCAGAGGAGAGATTAAGGGAAATATGAGGCGTGCATACTATAAAATACGCCGATATCCTGCTATCATCCGAGCTTATGAGCGTCCCATTGCGAATAGATCCATAATGCTTCAAAACCCCATCAAATTGTGTATCGAAGAGCTGTTTCGGCTAAGTCAGTACGTCGTATGTGGCTACCCGCGGCGTCGGCCGGCTGACGCCGACCCATTTGCCGGCTTCGACGGCATCTTGAGTATAATCGACATCCGCTGATTCTATGTGAGTCGGCTTTCAGAAGTTCTCACGCTTGCCGGCTATCGCCGGCCTCTGCCGCTGGAGTCCAGATGCGCCGGCCCATGAGCTGGTTTCGACGACAACGCTCGAGCAATCAGAAGTTACTAAGCATTTCAAACCTTGCAAACCTTGATAACCTACTTTCTTATGCAGTTGCACACCGACCCTTCTCTAGTTTTAAGAGGTTCTAAAATGGTAGCTCATTTATATCCATTTCTGTCATGATAAAGACAACCGCTGTTTCAGATTTAGTAAAGGCCTCCATGACCAACCGACACCCTGCTACTTTTATTGCCAAATGAAGTATAATGATGTTTGTGTTTTCTGGATGCATATTTTGATTAACTCACATTTCCATCGTATATAAACCCGATTTAGCTAGGTCGGTGCATATAAACAGCTAAGCAGTTGAAATGAGTGGTTAAAGGCATCGTGCGCGCTGCAAACCAAATTTCTGTTTTTGTGTTATATCATTCAAGTGAGCTTTGATAAGGCCATTCAGAAGTCTGCAGTTTCAAAATTGAACCAAAATGGAGTTTTTTCCTGTTGAAAAAGTGTTTCTGGGTTTGGGGGTTGGCCTTTGGGTCGATCATCTGTTACGTCCGTTCACCAAATGAGAACAGAAAATAATTGATCAACAAGTGATATAGTAGAAATGAGTGGAAGTTGTCTTAATATATCATAGGATTACGTCATGAATGTCTTTTCTGCAGCTATCGGTCAAACTTTTCTCCTTGGAGAATCAGCTAAAAGTAAGATGAAAGGAATTTGATCGGGAGATCATGGGTCAATACAGCGATTCGTAGCGGTCGACTGTTCCTTTCTCATGAGTCGATTGGTTGAATCGGGTCTGAAAACGAAGAATTAGGAGTCCCGAAAAGTGGTTTTCAATAACTTTTTTTGCGGTTCTTTCGACATGGTTGCTGTGCGGGGTACCAGAGCTTTCATTATATATTGAAAACCCAGAAACGATTTTCATCGTGAACGATGCCTTTAAGGGGGAGGGGACTTGAAGAAAGGGGGGGGGGTATACACTCTCTTATAGACGCACAAAACGATTTTGAAGTTCTGCGCTCACCCACTTCGGTCCCGCACACTTTCTACGGTGTCCAGCGCACTCCCACTTGGATCCCGCATACTCCCTATGGCGTCTGGCGCACTCCCACTTGGGTCCCACACACTTTACACGGCGTCCGGCTCACTCCCACTTCGGTCCCTCACACTTCCTACGACGTCCGGCGCACTCGCATTTGGGTCCCACACACTTCCTGCGGCGTCATGCGCATTCCCACTTGAGTCCCGCAAACTTTCTACGGCGTCCTGCGCACTCCCAATTGGGTCCCGCACACATTCTACGTCGTCCGGCGCTCTACCACTTGGATCCCGCACACTTTTATGGCGGCGCCCTGCGCACTCCCACTCTGAATCCCGCACACGCTTTCTACGGCGTCCGGCGCTCTACCACTTGGGTCCCGCACACTTTCTACATGGCGTTCGGTGCACTTCCCACTTAGATTTCGCGCACACGTTTATACGGCGTCCGGCGCACTCCCACTTGGGTCCCGCACACTTCTACAGCGTTCGGCGCACTCCACCGGGTCGCGCACACTTTATACGGCGTCCTGCGCACCCCCCCTTGGTTCCCGCACACTTTCTGTAGCGTTCGGCGCTCTCCCACTTGGATCCCGCACACTTTCTATGGCGTCCGGCGCTCTCCCAGTTGGGTCCCGTACATTTTCTACGGCGCCCTGCGCACTCCCACTTGGGTCCTGTAAACTTTCTATGGCGTTCGGCGCACTCCCACTTGGGTCCCGCACACATCCTACGGCGTCTGGCGCACTACAGTTCGGGTCCCGTGCCCTTCCTATGACGTACTTCGCATCACTTATAAGGTCCTGCACCCTTACCCTGACGTCCTGCACACTTTCTGAGCCCATCCCGTTAGGTTGACCGCCTTGAAAGGCAAGCCGAATAAATGGTCAAACAAACACTCAGGAGAAACGCTCACATACATACATACATACACACACGCACAAACAAATTTACCAAAATATATATAGTAGGATAAAGCACCGTTCTGCAATGGTTGATGTTCGACCACAAGAATACGCCCATGTAAGGAGATGCAGTAACAATGGGTGATCAAAGAACTCGATTTTACCCATAGCACTCCGCAGTACGCCACGGCTCAGCAGCATTAGGAAGTTCGCCATCGCATAGACCGCACATAATGGAACTAAGCTCATCTAAGCTAAACTGAACTGGATCCAAGCACACCACATATTTGGTGGCTATTTTGCGGTTATATCGCGGCGCGCGTTATTTGGCGGCTATTTCTCGGCTATTACGCGGCCAGCAGGCATTTCGCGGTTATTTCGCGGCTATTCCTCGGTCAAAACTCTCAAGGCAGTTGATCAAACCAGTCTAGTGTGTTCGGAAGAGACAAAATTAATCCACAGCTCTAGCGCGATGAACAGTTCTCGATTATTTTTTCTAGAGGGTCTTCTATTCCAAAAGAATACCAAATCCATCTCTCATAGTTCTTCTCTGGAAGCGCGGCACGCGCGTGACGCACGGGACGGGCGAAGGACTTTGAAACTTCACACAGAGCGGCACGAACGGGAATCAACAATGAAAACTCTGGCGGCACTGCCATGGCGGTATGACTAAGGTAGGGCCCCAGTTGTGAATTTCACGGACATTACTGCATTGCGTTCATCAGTATAGTATCGTAGGATGATTCAGAATTATTTATGTCGGAGAGGACGTAAACCGAGGAGAGAGCAGTGATTGAAAATGGTGAAACCGCTGTTGTGGTTTGTGCGGCGCCGCTATGGCGTTGTTGGATGGCGGCACGCGTATCCCGTGCGGGTTGAAGTTTCATAGTCCACCGCCCGTCCCACTCGTGCCGCGCTTGCGGTGAGGACTATGAAAGATGCTTCAGGTAAGTCGTCCAAATAGGGGTGAAAAATCGTTATGGAACATTTACAATAAAGTATTACATGTGTTTAACACTGATAAGAGATGAATATAGTAGACTCCGAAATTCATTTCATAGTGATTTTTCTGGGATCCCCGTCAGAGTCGGTCGATCGACTGAGTCAATACGCACCGAACTAAAGCCAGAAAGTTGCAGGAGTCCACCCAGTGAGTCCGTCCGCAACCTTTGGTTGCCGTCTGCAATCAACACAGCCGATACTGGTGTTTAACGTGCGCACATGGGCAAAGGCCGATACAGCCAAGTTTGGTTTTTCCACCCGAACTTTTTGTGAGACATAGGCGAAGTTGATTTGGACCGTTGTAAAGTGAAAAAGATGCTAGCCATGGCTTTTTTGGAACAAATATAGTTCCTGCCGTCAGATGGGTGACCTGGTAAATTTTTAAGCGAATGACTACCCAGGACTGCAGTAGCGTGCCGTCACCCAAGCAGTGTCGGAACTAATCAAAGTCTTATTTTCACTGTTCTCTTCTCCTACTTTTCTCGTTCCTCATCTAACTTCTCCGCTTTTCTCCCCACTTCACCGAGCAGCAGATGATCTAGAGAAAAAATCAAATCTGAAGGCTATTTTTGAAAGGAGCAGAAACCGAGAAGATTCGCAGGCGGTCAACATTTCAATATGGGAAACGTTATTCGCTGTACGCTTCCAGCCGTGACGGTTGCGTTGGAACTCTGACTCAGGGTAGGTGTGCTGTTTTCACTTAAAAGTCCAGTTTCCACGGAAGAAATTACTGTTGGTGGTGCTATCAAAGCTACTATGGCGCGATGCACTTAGCCACAGAGGTCACCATCGCCGCGACGATCCCTTCCGGGTATGACACCGCAAGAGACTACATAAGGATTTTGAAAATTTTGAATTTTTTTGTGGGAGGACGTGAAATATATTTGGGTCTAAATACGAGAATAGTGGGGTGTTTTAAATGAAGTGAAAGCTCCCCTGACAATGTTGAATAACGAAGATATGTAATTCGAAGGGGAAAAGGTCAAAGGAATTGATACTCAGCTCTATAACGGTACATAATGAAGAACTTCTCCATAATGATAACGATGCGGTAACAAATATTTTTAGACCATCCCCAGCCGAAGTTTTAGCTCTGGGACGCGCAGGACGGGTTGCATGCATTAATAGAACCTATTAACGCTTTAATGCTTCATTTCATAGATTGGACAAAGTACGATCCCCCCCAGAAAGTAGAGATTTTAATGAATTCTAAAAAGCGATCTAGAATTCTAGACGTACTCCGATAAACAGGTAACTAACACCTCATGAATTCAGGGAGAAAATCGTCTAAAATCCAACACCGTCTCGCATAATGCTGATGAGCTAGGACTCATCATGGGGGTTTCTGAACCAAGGCCGTTTGTAAGCTTCTGCAAAAGTGGTGGGCGTAACGGGGGCGGAGACCACCGCAGCATTATGCTGGTGCAAGTGTTTCTTTGCGTTTGAAACCCCAATTCACGCTACATATGCTGCTTCCAGCTTTGAATTTCAAACGCCACTTTCGCGCGACTCATGCTGCTCCTGATTTTACGTTTCGAACACGTAAAAATTTTTAGCCCTCGCCACCCACTGGTTTGCTTGAAACCATCATAATCGTAGCCTATATGCGCTTCAATGCCCCTCCCACCTAACTACCACGAGTAAACTTTCTGAAACGATCAGTGTATACAATATTTATCCCAAGCACGAGAGCTTATAGGCACGGTGGCTCAGGGGTAATTTTCAAGTATTATACTCCATGCACTTCATGTATGGCAACCCTGTCAAGCACAAAATCTTAGTTCTTTCAAATAAGCCTTCAGCTAGGAAAAAGTCGACCCACCCCCATGGAAGAGAAAAAATGAGTAACGCCCCTGACAAGTTCCGGTCTCCAATACTGAAGAGAAGCGCGATCGATTTTGCCTCCAAATCTATGTTCCTTCCCATCTTTGTTTTCAGTCTGGCTTTATTGTGCCATGTCTGCTTCAAAAAACGATAGCTGCGAATAACAAGCAAAAACAGGCTCTAGGCAACTCGTCCGCGAACTTCCCTCTGCGTTCAAATTCAGAATCTTTGAGGGATCATGCTCCGTTCGTAGTGAGTTTTGAGCGATTCTGGAGAAGAAAGCTTGTGATCAGCGTAAAATTTCCCCAAAGTAAGCAGAAAAACGAGCAGTCGGTGCAGGTTGACTGTACCTCCAAAATGAACTCTCCAGGAATTCCATCACCGTATATTGTATGCAACAACATCATACAGAAATTCACGGAAAATATTCACAGAAACTTACTAAATCCGCATGCTGGACATTCATTGAAAATTATTCGAAAACATACTACTAAAAATTCTACCTGTTATCTCCGAATTAGCTTGGCACTCGCGGTGATTTGCAAATTGATGCGCACGTCTGCTCTGACGAAAAGTCGCCGCGAACAGGCCGTGAACCTATCGCGAACCTCGTGCCTGCCGCCTATCTCCCCGCAAACCTTACCGCGAACCTCGAACCTGCCGCCAACACCTCGGCACCGCGATGTTCTTTTTAGTATTAACTCTGGAGCTGGTGCGAGCCTGCCGCGTATCTGCCGCCAACCTACCGCGATGTTACTCTCTGCCGCAAACCTGCCGCGTATACTGCCGCAAACCTCGCCGCGTATCTGCCGCGACCCCAACTGAACTGGGTTATTATTCAAAATCTTAATGAGGCCAAATCGTCAATAGTGGCTTTACATGTTTCGTGAAATCCTGATAACATTGATGATAACCGCTTCACTTCACCAGTTGAAATTCTACAATATATGCCTCACTTCACCATTTTTCCTGCAAAGGTGCTTGCTTTCTCCTTTATCTTTCTCTGTGTTCAGTTATATAATTTTCTTACTTCCAGCGTCTCGACAATAGTTAAATCTACGCCTGACATTCGGCGTCAGTGTATGGTCATTTGCTTGCGCCGCTGCAGGCGGCACATCATAAATGACGTAGACCTTCAAAATTGCGTCTTTACCGCGTTGGGCCAATGTTATACCTCCAGTCTGCGACCGGCGACAGGCTCGCTCATCTACAGATCATGTCGGGACCCACACTTTCACCATGAAAAGAGCTGTCGCAGGAACGCACTGCATGCGTCGGTCGCGTCGCAGGACTGGTGTATGGCGCAGCACAACTGGCCTTCAGAGATCTGCGACGTCGCCTCAAGGTCTGCGACCGCGACAGGGCTGTGGCAGGGATACAACAATGTAGCCTTGTTGTGGTGAAATCTATCGGAAAGCTATTTTCACGTTGACGTATGTTCCTTAGAATGTGTAAAAACGATGAAATCAAAAAATTATAGAGAGTGAAATATGCTTGAAGGTACAAATGTTGTGTGAAGATGATGTTCTTGCCGTGGACGATGATGATGAATGATGATGAAAAAATTCTGCTTCCTCAGTTTTTGCACCTTCTAAAGAACATACCTCAACGTACCAGGTTGTTCAATAAGTTTTGTCGTTCGACAAGAGAGAGGGGGCGTTACTGAACTAGCCCAAAATTTTTGTATGGCGTTAGTAAACTCTTCCTTATGAACGTATGTAAGAAGTTTCATTTCAATCTGTCAATTCATTCTTTGTTTACAGATCATTAAATTGTCGCCAAGTCACAGCAATGGAAAAAATTGATGATCGTGCAGTGGTAAAATTCTTATTTTTGGAAGGTGTAGCACCTCAAAAAAAAAAAAGTCACGAACGAATGTTGAAAGTGTATAATGATTAATCACCTGAGTGGGAACAGTAGAAAGATGGGTTGTTGAGTTCAAACGTGGTCGTACAAGCCTTGAAGACAATCCACGTGAAGGACAGTCCAAAAAAGCGCATAAACACCCAGAAATCATAGCCAAAATACAGGATATTGTCTTACCAAAGATCAGTCGATTGACTGAGAGGAATTTTAGTAGAGGCTCTACAATTCTCATTAGGCAGTGTGTAAGCCATATTTTGAGTGAAATTTTGGTTTTAGAAAGCTCTGTGCACACAAATGGGTGCCGCATTCACTAACAATGGGGCAAAAAACACATTCGCATGCGACTTTCTCAGCAACATTTTGAGCGTTTTAAAAAAAATATAAAGGGTTTTGTGCGTCGATTCATCACTATAAATAGGACTGAGATTTTTTTGGTTTTTGAAGTGGTATTAATGTTCAGGGAGATTGTACTGAATAATAAAGTGTATTTTGAACCATAAAGTTGTGTCTTCCTTTGTTGAACAGACAAAACCAGTGAACAACCTGTTAGAACATAGTTTTCCCATGAGACTTTTACCACAGCAATGCGGCGAAGTGCAATTTTTCTTCCGTGGATCACCTACACCACAAAGCTGTTCCGGTAGTGTACACCGGGAACGCGCACGTTGAACGACTGATCGAACCTGCGCGGCCTACACTACGCCTCTGTGCTGGGTGGACAGACGACTTGTCATAGACCAAGTTCCAGGCGCCCCTGTCATTGACTGAAGTGCCTTCGAGCCGGATTACCCCTTCTTTATGTGAGGTGAGGCAGAAAAACGATAGAGGGGGCTTTATCTCGCTTCCCAAATTTTTTGTAGCTGGACAAGCTTGCCAGCCGGAAAGCATGAAATTCATTCTTCTAGTATAAGAAATATTCAGTCGTCCCTTTGAACCTGCCGAGGCGGCGCCTTGAACCTGCCGAGTCGGCGCCTAGAACCTGCCGAGTCGGCGCCTTGAACCTGCCGAGTCGGCGCCTGATAGGCTACGAGTCGGCAGGTTTGCGGGAGATTCGCGGCGAGTTTTCTCAGAGAATGAGTTGCAGTATTTTCCTTTCTTTTGCCCCGAATACCAAAAATAGGCGTAATCGAACTTCAGCAACCTCACAACTACGTTATAGCTTGGAACATATTATTTTACTGTGAAGTTCCCAGACTTCCACCTTTTTCTCAGGAAAGTTCAGTTAGAGGTGTTTGGATATGCGAACGTTTGCCTAAAGGCAGTGTTCACGATATGAATGTTTTTTTCTGTTTTCCACCTGTCTTAAAAACGGTCCCAGGCTGATTCTAATGATGTCTCTGGAATCGTACAAGACCTTCTGGGAACAGAGTTATGGCCCCTCAAGAATTGAGGTAGGGAAGCATGGTGGACGAGTTGTCCGAGGCTTGTAACTTCCGTCTTTTGCAGCCGATGTATGCGAGCTGACCTGAGGGAAGTTGAGAATAAAGGGAAGAATGGGGCTATCGATCGGAAACCATCCCTCATCTCACGATCTCGAGTGTTTATTCGTTCACAACAGAGGGCGGGAATTGCGCTTTGGGGTTTGCCTTGTGCTCATAGTGACAACTTCGGGCTCTCTTGGGGCTCTTCCTGGCTCGTTTTCATGCGTTCTTTTGACGTCAACGTTACAGTGTACCCCTCTACTACCCGTTTCTGGTGGAAACTGAAACAAATTTCTTATCGTGAGAACTGCTTTGAGAGAAAATACCACACATCTCGAGAGTGGGCAATACGGCAGCATTAGCAACATTCTACTAACAAATTGAGCAGAATAGGAGACTCAACTGGGAGCGCGTCAAGCGCCGGAAAATTTGTGCGGAATTCAACTGAGAGTGCGCAGAGCTCAGGGGAAAGTGTGCGGTATCCAAGTGGGAATGCGCCAAGCGCCGGGAAAAAACAGGAGACTCAACTGGGACTGCGGCGAGCGCTGGGGAAAGTATACGGGACCTAGCTGGAAGTGCGCAGAGCGCCGGGGAAAGTGTGCGGTCTCCAAGTGGGAATGCGCCAAGCTCCGGGGGAAATACAGGAGACTCAACTGGGAAGTCGGCGAGCGCTGGGGAAAGTGTACGGGACCTAGCTGGGAGTGTGCCTAGCGTTGGTGAATGAGCGCAAGACTCATGACAATGACGGACAATGCGCGCCAGTGAATGAGACGAGAGAAAATGTGTTCACAGACCTCGTCCCTTTTTATTTCAGGAGCAGTTATATCCTTTCATGTGCACATTTGATGGGGAACACTATATCAATGGTCCTGGTGCGTGGGACATTGGTTTTGACGTGAAGAAACCTCCTCATACACCAATCGGCGTTATTCAATTGGTCAGGATGGTAATACCATCATTGCGGTTATGAAACGTGACTATCTAACATCTGAGTTTTATCTTATTTAGATTTGATGGTCACTGCATCAATTTCCAGCTAATACGCGCAGACAAATGCAGACCGGCTTGTTTCAAGATGTTCTTTTGCGTCGTATGGTACAGTTAATGGAGCAGAACCTATGACTTGCAAAATGTTTTCATTGTTTGAGCCTACTATGAGTGGTTAAATCCCTAATTCAACCTATTATCTCCTTTTTTCTGGACATTCGTCCTCCCATTCTCGTTATCTTCAGTGATTTTCATATTGAAAAAGTAGATCTGTTGATAGATTTCGTCTCATACGAGACTATCAGGGGTTTTTTATGTGCTCTGTTATTGAAAGGTACATCTGCTGGTAAATTTAGTGCCTTGCTTCTTTTGGACCCTGTCTAATTGTTAAGTGTTTGTTATGTAATGTTTTTTTCGCGGAGGACTCAAAAAGTAGATGTGATTATCAAATCTGTGTTCCTGTTGCTCTATCGAGTGTTTTCTATGTGATCTGTTATGAGGATCTGTTGATTGATAATTTGTTGAGGAAGAAAAGAGATGGGGGTGCAAGAACATAAAGGGAAAACTGTATAGTAGAGCTAAAATGAAACGAAAGCCTGGGTAACTAATATTTCATCGAATAAGGGGTAGTGAAAGCAGATCAAAGCACTGGAAGGATAGGATGATGACGAGGAAGATCAGACGCTGGTGGGAAGCAGAAGAACGAAAGGGAGTCCAGCACGGGAGTACGAAGAGGAAAAGGTGGTTTGGTTGATGAAAGAGAAGGGGGAAAGCTTTAGAAATGCTAGCGTACCATTTAGTAACTCAACATAGTTATTGGGTAGCTAAGGCGGAGCGATCCGGAGCGTGGAATTGCAGATTCATGTCGTCACAGCCTCTGCATTCTCCCCCCACGTCGGGCAAAATCTGCATCTTCCCCCCACGTCGGGCAAAGTTATTTTCCCCCACGTCGGGCAACTACGCCGACGTGGAGGGAGAAAGGAAGGGTCCGACCCGACAGAAATCTGGGGTCGGACCCCGTTCAGGCTGGGGTCGGACCCGGCAAATATCTGAGAAATAACCCATATGTGGCCGGGCCGGCATCGAAATAACCCATATGTGGCCCACGTATGCCACGTGTGGGGGTGTGTATACAAGTCTGTTGGTACCTGCTCGTTGGTGCCCCTGCTTCTACTGAACCCAGCAGACGTTTGAGTGTACACAGGGAACGTTCGAGCGGTATAGCGTGCACAACTATATCGCGAAAGTATCCCGCACATTGCATAAAGGTGTCGCCGTCCGGCACACCAAGGCCTCTGGTCCATAACACCTTAGGATCCGCACCTAGGGAGTTCATGGAGTCTTTGGTCACAAGCCACAGTTTCGCCACCCTGAACTGTCGATCGCTGTCGAGTGATATCTAAAAAACTGCGCTATCCAGACTTCTGAGCTATTTCCATGCACCGTTTGCTGCTTTGCAGGAAACCCGCCTCAAGGATAGACCCGTCATCAGCGTCGGAGAGTACACCATCTACTGCGGTAACGCTGATGATAGGAGAGTGGGAGGCTGTGCAATACCTGTAAGGAAGGATTTCAATGGTATGGTCAAGGAGTTCGGCTCAACGTCGTGCCGGAATGCATTCGTACGACTGCGGGATCACAGAGGATTCAATCTGTGGATAGTGAGTGCTCATGCGCCCACTGAAACCGCCGAAGACAATTTGAAGGAAGCGTTTTATGATTAACTCAATACGTTGCTGGCCAGGATACCTTGTCAACATGCTGTTGTCGTGGGGATTGACGCAAATGCGAAGATGGGACTTGATCAGGAATCCGAAGTACTCGGTAAATGGTTCTACCCAGTGGAGCAAACATCGGACAATGGCTACCGCCTTGTCGACTTTTGTGAACGCAGTGGTCTGATTATTGCATCGACAATCAAGAGGAATCATCGCCGCCATCAGCTTACGTGGCAGGGACCAACCCAGCTATCTCCAGAAGAGCAGCGGAAGCGGAAGATGACAACTTTGAAACTACAGCTTGACTATGTCCTGACGAGGAATATTCCAGTATCGGACATTCGAAGATCTAGAGCTGTGTGGGATGTCGCATTCGATTCGGATCACCGTCCTGTTCTGTTGAACTTCACTGCGAGGATTCATAAGAGGAAGCGAGGGGCTCAGCCTCTCCAGAGGATTGACCTGACAAGTCTCAGAGATGAAGAGTGCAGAAGGAATTTTCGACAACGCGTTTCTATTCACATCGGAGTACGGACTAAGAAGAAACTTTGCGACGCGGATTCTTTTGTCAAGTGCATCCAGGACGCTTCGAAAGAGGCACTCCCGGTTGTACAGCCTAAGAAGAAGTCCGCCTACGTCTCAGAAGAAACAACATCTACCTACAACAGAGTATGTGCTCTCCGAACTGCAGGAAACTTCGTGGAGGAGGAGCGTCTGAGGAGGAAGTTGCGTCGGCAGCTTCAAAGTGACCGCGAACGAGAGTGGACGTGTAGAGCTAAGGAGTTCGAGAAGGCTTGGGAGGAGAAGAATCCGAGGAAAGCCCACACGTTGCTGCGACAGTTTAGCGGGAAGATGAAGAGATGTTCTCCTGTCTTGAACACTACCAATGGAGTTGCAGTTGGTGATGCGACGCTGCCAATATGGAAGGATTACTTCAGTTCACTACTGAATCGTCCAGCGCCATCAGTACCTGAGCTCCCGCATGTTCAGAGAGCACATTACGATGTCAGTGAATAACCGCCGACTGAGTCTGAAGTTTTGGATTGTGTCCGGAAAATGAAGAATGGAAAGGCAGGTAGAGATGACAACATCACTGCTGAAATGCTGAAAGCTCTTCCTCCGTCTGGGATTCGTGAAAAGACCAACACCATCCGTGCTATATGGATGAGCGAAAGGATACCCGATTCGTGGAGACATGCGATCATCGTACCTCTTCAAAATAAGCTATCCGTCACGGATCCTAAGACCTACAGAGTAATCTCTCTACTTCGTGTCATGTACAAGGTTTTAGAACGTATCATTCTCGAGCGACTTATCAAACATCGTGAAAAAACGACCAGAGATGAGCAAGCCGGTTTTCGACCTGGAAGATCGACCATCGACCAAGTGTTCGTCGTGAGAAGAGTAATTGAATCGTGGCAGCGGTATTCGAAGCCATTACAGCTTGCTTTTTTGGACTTTGAAGCCGCGTTCGACTCTCCTCATCGTGATCGATTGATCAATGCTCTGCGAGCAGATGGAGTTCTGGAAAAGTATGTTCGGTTAATCGAGGACATGAACAAAGGAACAACAGCAGCAGTTCGTACACCTGTCGAATTTACGTCAGCTTTCGAGGTGAAAACAGGAGTAAGGCAAGGAGCCTTTGCAGGATCTTTTCTTTTCAACATCGCCGTTGATGACATCATGCGTAGAGTTGCAGAACAGTTTCCTGCGGATGTTATCCTAACACCATCAGGACGCTCCCTTGTCGACCTGGAGTACGCCGACGACATTGTGTTATTCGCTGAAAACAACGCAAAACTGCAAAGGATTGTGAACCTCGTTTCGAAGTATGCCGCAGCCTATAGACTTCGTCTTCGTCCCGACAAATGCAAGCAGATGTGGGACTCTCAGAGGCCTTTAACGGGAGTTTGTGTGGTCGGACAAAGTATCGAACTGGTGGACGATTTCTGTTATTCGGGCTGTTTGCTGAAGAACGATGGTAGTTATGCAGTGGATATTCGACAACGATGTGCGAAAGCTAAGTCTGCATTTAATTCTCTAACCAAGTGTTTGTGGTCTACCACCATCGCGAAGGAAGTCAAGTTGCGCGTCTACCTATCCGCTATTCGCCCTATCATGATGAACGGATAGGAGATGTGGGCAGCACCGAAGACGCAGATGGAAAGGTTGGATTGCACGGAGAGGAAGCTTTTTAGGCGTTCGCTTGGATATTTCTGGCCGCGTGTATGCCATAACGAAGACCTTTACAAGGAAATCGACGCAGTACATCAACGCTTGACACGAGGGAGGTGCCAGCATCTCCTAACGCCATCTCAAGCAGCAATGGAAAGTCGACTCCGACTGCTCGGGCGTATACTAAGACGAACGCCGGATCGTCTCGTACAACACGCTTTAAAACTGCTTCCAAATCCTGTCTGGAAACGGCCACCTGGGCGTAGACGAAAGTTCTGGACGGATGTGGTTAAAGAGGATTTGAAGTCACTCGGCATCGAAAGACAGTTCAGGCGCGATGTTTCGTTTCGCAGGAAGGAATAGTGACAGCTGGATGGATTGTGTTCAAATTGTGGCTGAAGACCGTGAAAAATGGACACGGCTGACTACTAGGACGGCACACCTCGGTGAAGATGCGGAATGACCGCGTCAGGCGAAAGCCAACCGATTAAGTCAGTAAGTCAAGTATGCCACGTGTGAATTATTTCAGTGTCACATCTGGGTTATGTCGATGCCACATGTGGGTTACTGCGATGGTTCCCACCACGGTCTCCTTTTGCGGGACCATCCCCTCCCTTAGCAGTTGGGACCATCACAGAAGCTGCCAAAAATTATTCTTCGGCTTCTGAGTGATCAAAGGTGAATTGAAGTCACCTTCCAGGATTGGCCTAGAAATGCCGAGTGAGCATCCGGTGAGATGGAGCGGCTTTTATACCTTACGGTTTGTTTACTCTGGTCATGATACTGACTACAGCAATGAATTCAATTCTCAACAAGTTCAAGATTGCCATAGCCAGCGATGCCATAGCAATGCTACTTCGCACACCGCATGATTTGCTATGCCATAGCGATGCTATTTCGCGAAGGAGCCGCTTGTCAGTGCCATAGCAATGCCTAGTCATGCGAAAATTCTCGGAGAGTTACCACAACTTCCGAAAATTCCTACGAACTCCTCCACGAATTTCGGTTTTGGGCTTAAACTCTTAAGATCCTCACGTAGGAATTCCATTTCGTCGGATAAAATTTTCACGACACTCTCACCGCCCGTTTAAAAATAAGCATGGACTTGGCAATATTTGGGAAAAAGCGAAGAGTGGACTGCTTTTATCCAGCCACACAAGTGAAGTACATTTTTGAGTACAGGGATGTGATGCATCACCTAAGAAGGTTCGAAGGAAATGCTACCGATTAGATATTCTAAAGAGTGAGATATAAGGAACCAAGAACGCAATCGCTAACGAGCTTTCGAAGGTGTGGACTCTGGGCGACAATGTCGTGCTTCACACCTCCAAGATTTCTATTCTCAGCCAAAAATCAAAGTGGGGAAAAGATCGGCCAAAAGAGGTAAAGATGTTGCCGACTGACTATGTGTAGAGAAATATAATCATGATTGATCCTTTTCTGAAGGATTTGAGTAGATTCCGTAGTATAGGAGACGCCAGTGGCAGCCGAATATGTTCAAAAAGTGGAGCAATTTCTCTGGCAAATCGGGGGACTCGCCCGCGGAAATTTCGAGAGCGGGTCTGCCGCATGACACCCAGCGGGAGGGTCACTAGAAAAAAGGTGGGCGTTGCTCAGTCCGGGAGTCCCGCTGCGCGAATCGGGGGACCCTCCCGGGAAAATTTCGAGAGCGGGTCTGCTGCATGGCACGCAGCGGGAGAGTCACTAGAAATCGCGCGTGAAATTAAACGCTCTATATGTAATGCGCTCGGAAACAGGGAGCTTCACGGCACGGAATCCTTCGAATCTTTTATTTTCTTTGTGTTGGTGTTCACGCTTTTGCAGTTTTTGTTTATGTGAACCTGCTCTTGATGTCAGTGGTGTTTTCATCTGTTCCTGCTGCACTCCTGCTCCCGTACGCTGCTTTTTAGTGATTTCGCAATGTTTTCATCCCCGCTGTTCTGCTGACAAGTAAGCTACTATTACACAAAGTGGATACATCAAATCAAATGTACTTTTTTGAAACCAGTTTTGAATGTAGAGCCCGGATAGACTCTTCGCAGCTGCCTAGAATTACTCTGAAATTACTCTATAGGCATTTTCCTCCTGATTTCCGTACCTATTGTTTCCTAGAATACGCGCGGAAATCTTTTGTAAATCTGAAAACGGACTTCATGATCGTCTTTTAGCGCCCAAAGCGACCCCCCTGGGCAAAGTCTCCATGAAAGCACATTTTTGGATCTTGGCACAGAGTGATCGCGTTTTCGTGTACTTGTGCTTGTCATACTTGCACTGATTCTTTGTTGAGCGTTTACCAATATCAATTGGGGGTTAAAAAAGCGTTGAAGAAAAATATTAAAGATTTGGGATTTTCGGTTAAGCGTTCGCTCAGATCACGAATTATGAATTCGATGTCCATTTCTAAATTTTCGAATTGTTAAGGTAGATTCGGCCCCTTAAATGGCGTGGTACCTACAGTACTTCACAGTAGACCTCGGGAATTCGGCAAGAGGACCCTAGATTTACGTTTAGCATCCTAGATCACTCCTACGCACACGTTCTGAGCAAAATCCGATTTTTTCAGAGCTCCCTAAAAATTGGCTGATGGAATGAAATTTTTCATAGCTCGAAAATGAAGAAGTTGAAGGTGCGTCAATCTCAAGGTGACATATTCTATCTAACGTAACGAATGCTAGTGTTTCCGAGCTTTCTAATTACAGTTGCTGTTCTCTAAAAGGACCTGATGCTGACAATGAGCTGATAGAACTTGTACTCGACAAGGCCGGCAAATTATATCGATGAAGACGAGCCGTCCTAGAATTTACAAAAGATAAGGTTGGTTTTAACTTAGTGGATCCTTTCTTTTCCGATTAAATTACGATTGAAATCCTCCCAAGTTTAGGATAGTCATTTGCGGGTTTGATTTCAGAGTCAATGATCGGCATTTTCGACGCTGTGAAACTTGTGCTTGCGTTTTTGTGCAACTGGTACTCTTATCTCTCCACCTATTTAGTGAGTTTTTTTCTCAAATGCATTTATAAATCCCGAAATTTTTTTTGCAGGCATCGTTGGGAGAGGAGAGGCACCGTAGACGAATTTCACAAGTTGCTGGAGGGATAGAAAACATAGATGATCTTACCAGTGAGGAAATAAATGGTTCAACTTTCACACCCCATCGCCACTCGACGGCAAGCCAAGGAATTTTCATTGTAACTTGCGTTCATATTCCCAGATTCATTCTCAACCTTTCTGTATCAGAGTTTTACGTTTCTCTCATTGCTACCAATTGACACCATATTTTTCAAAATGAAGTGGGAAATCTGAGGGCGTTTTGAGAAGAAAAAATAGACCTAAAAAATAGAACAAAAAATAAATATAAAATACCCGCGCTAAGTTTTGTAAAAACGGGGAGCATCTGGCAAACTTGGAGAAAAGCGTCCGCTTCATGTAACTTTTTTGAATGGAGACTTTTTTGAAGTCTTAGAAAGCTGTTATCTTCACAGATCAATATGCTACCTAATTGCGTGACTTGTAGGCCGAAGCTCCCTGAAATCGCTTTGGTTTTTGAAAGAAATAGTTCTTGCAATCGTTTTTCAAAAACGTCGCGTGCGACGAAGTGTAGCGAAACACTGAGCAGTATTTATACAAGTAATGGAAGAGCAATCTGTATGCTTTCTTCATAAATGAGGTCCAGGTGAGAGAATCTCAAAGTTTTTGTTGGTTGAATTTTCGAAATTCTTCATTTGAGGGTCCGGGGTTTTCGCAACAAAACTCCGACTTTTCAGGTAGTTTTCAAGCGTGTTTGATGGTCTTCGAAAATTCAACCAATATAAACCTTAAGATTCTTTCACCTGCACCTAATTTATGAAGAAAGCATACAGATTGCTCTTCCGTTACTTTTACAACTACTGCTAAAAGTTTTCCGGCACTTTGCGGGGCGCGACTTTTCAAAAACGATTGCAAGAACTATTTCCTTGAAAAACAAAGCGAATTCAGGAAACTGCGGCGTACAAGTCACATAATTAGGTAGCAAATTGATCTATGAAGATAACAGCTTTCTCAGAATTTGAAAAAGTCTTCATTCAAAAATGTTACGTGCAGCGGACGCTTTTTTTTCGAAGTTTGCCAGATGCTCCCCGTTTTTACAAAACTTAGCACGAGTATTGTACCACTCGGTTCAATCCGCACGCTGCATTTGACTGTACTCGAGATTTTATTCTATGGTTCTGTGGGTGTTCTCTGCATGTTTATAGGTGTTTTGAATTGGTATTCATTATGAGCACTTTCTACCTCAGTACAGAAAGGTATGTTTAAGCAGGTTTCATTCCAATTGGATTTCCCTCTAACGCAGTTCGTCTCACAGTCGCACACCACCCACTGACCATAGCTTCTGAAAAGACTCAAATTTCATTCACACTGTCTTAAGATTTTTTGCAGTTGTTTGGCTAGGAACATGCTGTCCAGCTTCACAGATAGTCTCCGAATTTGAAGCGATGAGTTAACCAGTACATTTCACATTGCGTTTTTATATGGGTTGCCAGTGTTTTCTGTTTAAAGTAACGGCCCTTTTGTGATTTAAACCGGCCTTTTTTATTTCTTGTCTATTTTTGTAATGATTTAATCATAATAAATGCGATTCAGGATATCAGTTGTGCTGTTGAATGCTAAAATTGCTTTTAGTTGGCCGCGTTACATTTAACACGACCAATAGAAGGCCTTTCTGGCGATCTCCACGGTTTTCTAGACGGTGTAGGCTCCTTACGAAGCATTGAATTGGTCATCTTTATTAGAATGGACGAACTTAGGGCTTTTTAAGGAGCCTATACTGTCTAGAAACCGTGTGAATAGCTTTTGTATTGATCGTTTGAGTGGAGGTCACGCGGGAGGGTGATTGCGACTTCCCGCGAGGTCAATGACGTCATCGTTCAGCGTGATGGTAGTCTCCCGCTATGCCTTTAGCTTGTGTCCCGACCGCGAATGTGACGTCATCACGGGCTTCGCGATGCTGCACTCCCGCTGCCCCTTGTCGTATGACTCCGCGTAGGTCTGTGCTTCTTTTCTCCTATCGGGAGTACTACGCGGAGTGTCCCCCGA
Organism: Aplectana chamaeleonis; assembly: GCA_029168955.1. NCBI lineage: Eukaryota > Metazoa > Nematoda > Chromadorea > Rhabditida > Cosmocercidae > Aplectana > Aplectana chamaeleonis. Next base: position 21,446 of record JAPDOI010000769.1, read on the forward strand.
TTTGCCAGAGTTGGCGACCCTTCCCGAATTTGGCAATGTTTCGTTTCGCTGTCGGTCCAATCGAGTTGATTGATTAAAACGGCGCCAACCCCCGACGTCTCCCGTTTCTCTCGTGGGAATCGGGAAGGCGGAGCTTTACCGAGACGTCTCTCGTCTGCCCGACGCTGCAGAACAAAACGGTACGGTCATCGGTCGAATCGAACTGGTGCCTGAGATGAAGATATTGATCATTTTCTGAAACGTGAGATCGACGCAGCAGGCAGCCGCAACTTTCTCCGTCCACTCGCTAGATGGCTAGGAACCCTCCTGTCTACCCGCAGGGAAGCTGGGAGTCTACCTGCCGTGTACCCAGGTAGGTGCAGCATCGAAAACTCGTCCAACAGCAGGTGGACTTTGGACCTGATTCGAGGATCTCAGTGTTTCATGAATACGGGCACATGTTTCCTCTCGTCGTCTGGGACGAGAGTAGAGATGAATCGAAAAGAGGCAGGGCACTATTCTAGACGGAGGGGGGGCACCCAGTATTCAAGACAGAAGTGCAATGAACCACCGATAGGCAACTCCATTATTCGAAGTATTTCTATATAGTTCTCATAACAATAATGATCGATAGCGGTATCAAGCATCTTTCATCAGAGTTTTTGTTCATACCCAAACGTAAATCTTGGGTTGCTCCCGTCTTGGATAGACCCAGATATAGTTTTTGCAACTTTCCTCGGAATACATTTTCCTGTCCCGTTAGTATTTTTGAGGCTTTATTCCACAGAGTTAACCAACCTACAAATGTAGCCGTCCTCCCAATTCCAGCCGAACAATGGACGGTGATAGGGTTGCTTCCACAAAATATCCTCGCCAATTTCAACAGCGCCACCGTCGCTAGTGGTGTGGATGGAGCAGTATGATCTGGCCAGTCGGTATGAGCGAGATGGTGGACTTGAGCAACGTGACCCCTGAATACACTCCATTAGTTTTATTCATTTATCTATTTAAATGAAACAGCATAAAAGTATAGGAGTACTGCCGAAGGACAGGAATTAACATTTCAAATGCAGCTCACAATAACTTATTTTAGAAACTACGCTTTTTCGAAACGTGCCATACGTGTCCTCTGTTTTGGAGGCAAATTAACTCTGTTCCTTCTCGCGCTTGTGTGAAGCGAGGGGAGAGATGGCGAGAAAGAAGGGGGAAAAGGAGACGCAGCACACGCGCGCAGACGCACGCAACAAACGAAAATAAAATTCAGTTCGAAACAGAGAGTAGATAATTTATGTTATCTTAGAATACGAAAATTAGGTAAGCCAGCTACCCTCTTTACCTACCCAGAAACGAGGGAAATGAGTAACTTACCAGAGGTAGTATGCTTCAATGACCCGTCGGCATCCCGCTGGGACGTTTGGAGCAACTCCGGCGTGGGTTCGATATGGGTTGATTTGATTGATATTCAGAAAGATATCAATCAACACGGAATATCGAGCGAAAAAGTATCAAATACACGCTCGAAATTCAGGTGACGGTGTTTTGTTCCTAATCCAGAACCATCTTTCTGTCAGAAGTAACCCATATGTTGGATAAGGATATCCTGATTTCGATGTCATAAAAAAATGGCAGTAAAATTAAGCTTTCATCGGGTCTAATACAATGAACTATTCGACTTACAAAACTTCAATTTCCATGAGCCTGTGAAGGATCGCCCCTGTTGGGTCCGGTTCGTAGCACTCTTTCACAGTGACGGTGTACAGTTTACCGAAAGAAATCGGAAGATTCTGCTCCACAAGGAAATACGGATAGCACTTCTCATGTTTACCTAAAAGCACAAGCTAATTAATGTAATGAAATTGTTGCAAATATATTTGGCAGGCGCTCTAAAAATTATCAGAGTCAAATCACGCGTCAAAAAGAGTTTTGCGTCGAGGGTAATTTGGATCAAATCAGAACAAAAATAAGTCTAGCAACAAAAACGTTTCCATACAATGTGAACAGTGAAAGCGTTGAGGGCACGAAAACATAGCGTCAGTAGCTAATAAATTGTGTTAAATTTCGTTTTCGTGATTTTTATCTAATCGGTGTGAGAAGGTCTAGTACCTAAGTGGGAGCTACAGTGAAGAAAGCAGAAAAAAATTTGAAAACCTTATTCCCAGCCCATCAAGGCAGCGTTCACGATAATCTTCAATTTCGAGATTGTTCGCTATATTGATCAAGTGGCCTCCTGGTAGAACTAAAATGACGAAGAAGTTTAGAAAAACCCACCACAAGTAAAGGAAATCCTTAAAGGCAGTGGTCGCGCTCAAATATGCTCGTCTTCTTCGTCTCTCTAAACTCTTTTCTGGGTATAGAGTAGTAGAACCTATGAGAAAAAATTGCGAAAAAAAAAACGCTGTGCTGGGCCAAATTTGAAGCCTGAACTTTCTTGCCTTTTGATGGTGGACGAGCATACCCCACATTATCGGCATCGATGATCTCTAATATCAAGAACATCAGCTGGCTCAAAATTGAATCTCAATTAATGAACCTTCGGATTTATGTACACATCTAGTCAGAAGCATTGAATAAAGCGCTTGCTTTCATTGTTCAACTGTTTTGTTAGGTAAATTTGCATTTATTTCTTCCTCTGAGTGTCGATGATTTTTGACTGCTTGGCATGAGACTGTGATCTTTCTGTGCACGTGTGCACGAACTGGAAATTTAGGGCTTTAATAACTCTAATGCTAGCCCGTTTTTCACTGCGCTACCTTCATAGTTTTTGAGCTGTTTTTGATCTAGGCTGATTTTTGTAGTTTTTTTGATATTGTTTCCCATCGTGACCACTGCCTTTAAGTATCACCCCGCCTCTTGAGTATCCCAGGAAGTGTTTGACAATGAAATCTTTTGTGGACCCGTCTTTTGCACTTCTGTGTTCTCTATTGATCCATTCTTTCCCTAGGGCCCTAACTAATCCTGCTTTGCATAAAATAATCTTCTTCATTCGATTGAGCCAATTTTCCGCCGGTGACAACCACCATGAACATGTTCATCCACCCGGACAACTAGTCCATGTTATAGAAGAATGTCACTGAAATACTACGTTTTAATGCGTTTCTCGCCGTTTCTTCGTAATTTTGGTAACACTTGGAGGCCAACGCTTTGTTTTGTGTGAAAAACCCGGGGACGAAAATCATCGTGAACACTTCTTTAAGACCACATTTCGTTCAGCGTTTTTAATCGAGAACTGGCTTTTTTCTTTTCGTCTTTATTCGCTCGCCAGAAGACCCTCTGAGGGGTCGTTTATACTCCCGCCGCCGAGCGGCGCGGCGCAGTCAATTCCTGTGATATTGATCGCGCGGCGCGGCACAATCGATACTATAGGATTGCCCTTCACCGCGCCGCTCCGCGGCGGAAGTATAAACGACCCCTGACGCGTTATTTGACTCTGATAAATTATAGAGCGCATGCCAAATCTATTTGCAACAATTTCACTACATTTAATGGTTATGTTGTCTGCATATACCAACATCAGCCAAATCAATTCAACAATTTCACTTCAAGTACTCACAAGGTAGCTGAGTTGAACGCAAAACTCAGATTTCAGGCAGGACTCGAACCTGCATTGCACGCTTTCCGGGCGAGAGTGTTACCATTACACCACCGACACCCCGTTCTGCATCCCTCAGCTATTCACACATGAACTGTGTGGGCACAACAGCAATCACCCGATGCCGGGTATGATCTGGTAAGCACAAATCGGCATTAAACCCAGTTAAGCTGAGGCCTTTTGAAGACAGAATTTTGATGTTTTTGAATATTTGATGCCTTATTATGGCATGGTATGGTATGCCATAATAAGGCATCAAATATTCAAAAACATCGAATTTCACTTCATTTGAAGAATCAATTTGAAAGTCAAATCCAATAAAACGATTTCACGACATTTAAGAGCAATGCCAAGTCCTTAACCTTCTTTTGCGGAGCCCAACTTCCAGAAATTTCACAACTTTTCCAGGGATCCCCTTCTACAATATCGTCAATCTCTAAAAATCAAGTTTTTTTTGAGAATACTTAGTGGTTGAAGTGGGGAAACAACCGCTACGCTGCTAATATAGCGAGATAACAGCTGTATCGCGGCTTCCCAGAGATACATAGGGCACAAGGCATATATTTTTAAAGTCAAAAATGGAGAAAATGAAGAAATGAGTTTCAAAATGACACGATTGTACAGGATCGGTCGCTTCAGCCGAACTTCACCGGTTCTTGCTGATGTGACTCGTGTGCGCGGGCCCATAAGTCTGATTCGGAGGCATAAGTCGCATACGGTGTTCTGGATATTGAAGTGAGGCCCTGCGCACGTCACGTGACGTTCTGCACATCCAGACTACGGCCTTGCACACATTCTACGACGTCCTGCACACCCCTGCTGGGTACTGCACACGTCTCTCGATATCCTGCGCACTCCTACTGGATTCTGCACACCCTCATTGGAGTCCTGCACACGTCCCATGATGTCCTGCCCACATTCTGCGACATTCTGCACACCCCTAATGGGGTCCTTCACACGTCTCATGATGTCCTGCACACTCTTACTGAGGTCTTGCACACACTTCATGAGGTCCTGCACACCCTACTGGGGTTACTGGGGTCCTGCACGTGTTCCATGACGTCCTGCACACCTCTTCTGAAGTCCTTCACACGTTTCATGTTATCCTGCACACTCCTACTCAGGTCCTGCACACATTACACGACGTCCTGCACACCCCCACTGGGGTCCTGCACACATTACACGACGTCCTGCACACCCCCACTGGGGTCCTTCACACGTTCCATAATGTCCTGAACACCAGGGGTGTGCGTTAATGAAAATTATTTTTTTCGTTAAGCGTTAATCGTTAATTTTTGGAAAAAAACCGCGTTAACCCGTTCATGCGTTAACACGTTAATTTTGCAAATGGTTAAACCATTAAAAAGAAAAACATTGCTACGTCAAAAATCAATAAATTATCAGATCTCCCATATCAATCAGTGCCATACAGAGTTCGGCGCAGTATAGGGCCCCACAAGGGGTCTGAGCTCCGGAGGGGATGAAGGGCTCCGGAGATGTCTGACCTTCGGAGGAAGACCCAATGGACAATTGTGTATGTGAGTGAAAACCGCCCGGTGCAGTTTTTCACATGGAATTCAACTATGCATTGCGATTTGACTGAAATGCTGTTTGAACTGAGTTGTGAGTGACGGTGTTCAATTAAGAAGCTTAGGGTGAAGTCATCGTGAAGGTGTTCTCAAAACGATAGACAAGACATATAAATCATTAATGTGAAGTGCCTAAAGCAATTTGCCTACTAAATGCTGAATGATTTCTATGAGCTAGTGAAGTTGATATTTGAGTTGAGCGTGGTGGATTTACCCTGTACAAACACTTTCCTCGTTTGAGATTGAAGCAGAACACCGCTACATTATAAGGGCTAACACCTCTCTCAGGTGTGGTCCCGTCGGAAGTCGGCAATTTCGAAAACTAAGAGTCACTGCCTTTAAGGGCGCACGTTTTTTATCCGACGTTTGCGAGTACAGTGTACTCAGAAGTTTCGAATCAAGTTACTTACGAGATATCCGGCCAAAATCAAGTTACTTGTGGCTTATCCCAGTTTTTTAAGTTACTTGCGGGTTTGAGACCGGCAAGTAACTTACACGGTCATAAACATGATACTTGCGACTTCCGAATCTCGCAAGTAACTTGAATTGGCAAGGTAAACCTCGCATGTAACTGAGTTTCGTCGAGAAATTCAGAAGTGGATTTGGCTGCGTATTGAACGGCATGCTGCAGGTTCAATACGCAATCAAGCCGAACAAACACGGCGCCCCTGGCACGATCGATTGCGCAATTTTCTTCAATCTCGTCCCAACATGCCTCCTTTTCCTCTTCGTTCCTGATATAACTCTTTTTTATTCTCTTCACTTGAGCTGGAGCTTCAATTGCCATGTGATAAGTGATACTGTGTTGCTCACTTGCCTTTTATATTATCTTTGGTTTTCGTTGTCTGTTGAGTGCCTGTTTCACATAGATATCCGTTTCTTTTGGAATGTATATTTGGAACTCAAGAAATATCCAAAGCAGAAAAAAGCACGAAATTCTAGGGGAGGGGAAGTGAAATTAAACATTTTTTTGCAATCCGTCCCCTAACCATCATTTTCGGGCCAAATTTTTGTGACCCCTTCACACCCTTTGCGAAAATTCTCAACCTTGCTTCAATCTGTACCGAGGGCATAACGCCATTTTTAAAGTTCCGTACTTCTTCGATGAATGTGTCCCAAAATTCTTCTCTGGAGGTAAATCGATGTGCTTAACACGAATCTGAGGTCCGCGTGCCGATTTTCTACAGATTACGGTAGGATACGGTGGGTACACGGTGATTTCGTCAAAGTCTCAATTTGACTCAAAATTTGTATGCGGGGGTTATTCGGGGTGGTGAATACGACTTTGATGTCCATTTTCCGAATTTCGAAATATTGAGGTTTTGCTCCCTAAATGGCATATTATCTACCGTAACCTACTGTGAACCTCAGAATTTCGAACAACAGCCCCCAGCATTAGCACCCTAGATTACCCCTGCATACATGTGTTGAACAGAAACCGAATTTTTCTTCCAAAAAAAACCGAAAACTTGCTGATGGGAACCCTTACCTTTTCGAGAAACTTTGAAAACGCTCATAAGTTTTTGGAACCACCTGCTCGGGGCGGAGTACTCCAAAGTTTACCACAGATGCTCAAGAGATACTGACCATACAATTCGTTTCTGCAGGTCCGAAATATGCTCTATATACTTCGGTAGTTAGTATACTTATATTATTAAAAATGTTTCCATATTCAGGTGGGCGATGTGCTACGAGCCCTAGGCCAGAACCCCACTGAAGCGGATATTCCACGATGCTGCGCGAATTACGAGAAGGAGGCACGATTGTTTCTCGAGGATTTTGTGCTCATTTTATAGTCCGTGAGCAAAAATAGGTGAGAAATATAATTTTTGCGACCGTTTTTAAAATTATAATTCATCAACTTTGTTGAATGTTCGACTTTCCTGATCTTAGAAAAGGGGACCGCCCTTCCCGGTGACCCAATTCCGAGTGACCAATCGCTGCTCGTCCGGGTCACCCGGAGTTGTGGTGCGAGTCGCGTGCGATGCTGGATCGCACGACGGGCGGCGCGTTCTGAGCAGGGCTGTGCGGAAATTATAAAAAATTCAGAAAACAGGAAATCGAGTTTGTCAGAAAACGAGAAAAAAAGAAAAAATTTCAGAAAAAATTGTTTGCGCTTGAACTTCTTTTTTATTGAAAAGATAGTACGTATGAATGCCCTTATCATAGCTGTAATACAATTTTTACGAGAGCGCACAAATGACCAATAGGACATTGATAGTAGCAATGATACGTCAATGACGGGTAGATCATCAATAAAGACACCCACTCTGGGGGGTTTAGCCGAGAAATAGCACACCAGGCTCCGCGGGCTTCCTGATGCGCTATTTTCCGATACTTCTTGGTTGTTTCTCAGACATTACGCGACTGAGATCATGTTGTCTACGAAATAGCCTAGAAGTAGCCGGGCAATAATCGAGAAATAATCAAGACGCGACAGGCACACCGACGCGAGACGCGGTCTTCAACTGCTCGTCGAGCAGCCACCAGTCCCTTAAGCATTTGGCGGGGTCTCGTGGTGCTAGGCAGGGTCCAAGAACTGCAATTTTGGGTAGTTGAACCGACGGTGGTGTCGACATCTAAATAATGCCTCACTAATGCGTCGTATACATAGTATACTTGGGCCGAATCGAATGATCGAATCATCCGATTGAAAAAAGTCCGCTTCGATTAAATCGACTTAGTTGACTATTCGAAAAGTGGAAAACCCGGCTTTGGCTAAATCGGTATGTCGATCATTCGAAAAATGGCCATTTTCGGATAAGTCGAGAAGTCGATCATTCGAAAAAGGGAGATTTCCGGCTAAGTCGAGAAGTCGATCATTCGAAAAGAGTTATATCCGACTTACTCGAAAATTCGCCGCTCTCGAAAATCCTAGGTACTGAGAAAGATGTTGGAAATGCCAAGTACTCCATCCGGACACATTTTTCTACTTTGCGCGTAATCAATGCAGAATTTTTGTAACCACAGACAAGCATCATAATTGTTTTCTCTTATTTTTACATGTGCGTAGCGTTCAATAAATTTGATGCTGAATTAAGAGAAGATTTTGATTGAAGGTGTCTGAATGGAAATGAAATGGGAACACTGCGAGCAAATTATGCTGGTAATTGAAAAGCAAAATCGTCATATTAAAGGAATCGTACGCATAGAAAATCAAAGCTCTTTTTGTGTAGCTTGGCCCCTTTAGTGAAAGAAAATGTCGGACAAGTGCCTGAGAAATTACATGAGTAAAGAAAAACTAGTCTGAATACACTGCAAAAAATAAATTGAAGTTCGCGCCAACATCGTTTTTGAAGTTTTCTGCATTTGTAGACCTGGTCATAGACATTCTCGAAGTTTTCCCGCATGTGGAGTTTGGGCCATAGTTGTTTTAATGTTGTTTGACAGTCGAATCAACATTCTATGAAAAAGTGGTAGGTGGTGGACCAGAAAAGCTAGATGGTCGACCCATAGCAGTTTCCAGCTAGCCGTAGCTTCTAAAGGCTGTGTTCACGATGAATAACATGTTCGATTTCGACTCAGAAATGAAGTTGTTTGGTCGTGAACTATCGAACAATGAAGAAACCGCGAAGAAAAGCGCTCAGAATAAGCTACCATAGCGATCTGTGACGTTTAGGGCGTGGACGAGCTTACGCGCCCTGCTAGTTTCCGCAAATGCGCTAATGGTGAAATAAGCGCGAATCGATCAGGTTGGACGTGGCTTAGTCTCTTGGCGATCTGTCATCGAAAACGTGCGCGGAGCCACAAGCTTGTCAGAACGGGGAGTGATGGGATAAGAGCAGGCGCACTGGGCCAACAAAATCTTTTTTTCGCCGTTTTTTTTACCCTGTCCCCTCAGGCATCTGCCACCTTAGTGTTTTCACACTAAGAATTTAAAAACGAGATTTATCTTGAACACTGCCCTTAGAGGCAGTGTTCACGATGATTTTCGTCCCCGAGATTTTCAGGTAAAACAATGCGTCGGCCTCCAAGTGTTACCAAAATTACGAAGAAAAGGCGAGAAATGCATTGAAACGTCGTATTTCAGTGACATTTTTGTATAACATGGACTAGTTGTCCGGTTGGATGAACATGTTCACGATGGTTGTCGCCGGTGGAAAATTGGGTCAATCGAAAATAGAAGAATATTTCATGCAAAGCAGGCTTAGTTAGGGGCCTAAGGAAAGAACGGTGCAATATAGAGTAGAGAGTTGCAAAGGATGGGTCCACGAAAGATTTCATTGTAGCAACGGAAACTTCCTGTGATACTTAAGAGGCGGGGTGATACTTAAGAGGCGGGGTGATACTTAAGAATTTCGTGGACTTCTGGTGCGTTTTGCTCCATTTCTACGTCATTTCAGTTCTACCCGGGGGCCACCTAATCAATATAGCGAATAATCTCAAAAGTGAAGATTATCGTGAACACTGCCTTTAAGAGCTGAAATAGGCCTCGGTTGATATCTGAGCTAGGTATGGGGTGTCAGCTTGTGCGCTACAATTAGGACATCGCGACGCATCCGCGCGCGCCCGAGGAAAAGGACCATCCTTATCAAATCTCTGTTCATACAGTCAGCGCGGATCATACTGATACTTTGCGTTCCCTGTTGCGCGGTAGCGCAAGCTCGGTGTCCGCATGCTATAACATGTGGCATCTAGTTTACACTAACCGTCGGGACAGGGGCTGTCTACACAACGAGGGAGGAGTTGTCCCGTTTTTCGCAGTTTGAAACGTCACGCCACTCAACGCGAGCGAAGTGGTCCCTAGTGGAATTAGAGTGTAAAGAGCCCCTGTCCCCTAACCGTACGGCGTCGATAGGGACCGCCATGTATTAACACGATCCGTGCAGACTGTACACTCGTTTCTCTATACCTCGGTGACCAGTAAAATCCTTGCGGCCCCTTCGCTTCCTCAGGGCCTAGAGCTGCTGCTCCCTTAGTTATGATAACCGAGGGTGCTCGACCCTGATTCGGCATAAATTCTATTTGCAACAAGTATAGTAACCATGAAATCGGGTGTACTATATCGCTGGGTAGTGAAGATATGGATGAAGTCGTTGTTTTTGAAAAATTGAAAAAAAATTTAGCACAATATCAAAAAACCCTTCTCGAGACCTCTTCTCCTCTAAGGCATTTCATTTTTGAACAGATCGATTCCGATACTGTTATCGTTCTTTTGAGGAGTGAACCCCATTCAACTCTTCTAGCGATGATGGCGTTTAAAGACACGGAGACGCGTTTCTTCTTTCTACTATTTACGTGTATACCTGTTGTATAGAATGCCGTATATATGCCGTGTGTTGTATATAATACCGTATGTATGTCTATATGTTGCATATAATGTGGTCTTGTATACCTGTTGTATATTCATCGTGTTTTTATGATTTTTCGTGTCATTACTGCTTTTGATACATAAATTTCTCTTCCGCCAAGGTTTTTATTGTTATTGAAAACTCTTACTGACTTGATGCTGAGTTACATGTTCGCTTAGAAACGTTTGGGAAACTGAATGTAAGTAACCCGTTACATAGGGGCAAAGGTTGAAAAAAAGCATATTTGAAAAGGCTAAAGCGAGCTAAATTTACCTCAGAAGTAAGTGAAATGTTGCCTTGAGGTAACATTTCTGCATCCTAAAGCTAAGTTACTTGTATGCTAAAAGTAAGTTACTTGTATGCTAGAAGTAAGTTGGTTGTATGCTACAAGCGAGTTACTTGTATGCTAAAACTAAGTTACTTGTCTACTAAAAGTAGGTTACTTGTGTGCTAAAAGTAAGTTAGTTGTGACATAAAAGTAAGTTACTTGCGACTTTTGCAAAGCAAGTTACTTGCGACATTAAGTAAGTTACTTCTGACTTAAATGTAAGTTACATGAAGACTTCAAGTAACTTACTCTAAAGTGACATTTATTTTGATTCAGAACCTCTGAGTAGCGCCCTTCAGCGTCGTCTCAGACGGTGAAACTTCGTATGCAGGGTAAATCAGCGACGCTTCACTCAAATATCCTACACTCGTGACTCATAGTTTTCAAAATTGTCGACTTCCGGCGGGACCACACCTGAGAAGGTGTGAGCCTACACACTGTAGCAGTGTTCACCCTCCACCCTAGACGGTGAAAGTATATACAAAGGGTAAATGGACCCCGCTTGACTCAAATATCTTTCTCTCGTGATTCGTACTTTGCATAACTATGAACTTCGGGCGGGATCGAACTCCCCCCCCCCCCTCAAACATCCGCATTTTATTACACAGCACAGGCTGTAACCAGTTATAACATAGTCCACCAAAAGTTGCACATCTAATTACCAATGAGAAGCGGTTGGTCAAAGATCATGTGCTTGAAACTCAGCACAACCGCTCTAGATCAACCGGTGGCGAGCGTTCTGCATAGGAATACCTACATGCATATTGATCTTCTGCCGACCGCTTCTCATTGATAAGTATGTACATGTGCTAAATTTGCTGGACTGCACTATACATACACTTTTGCACTTTCAGCCCCTCTCTACATGAATGCGATGAACGCTGTTCGTCCTCGCAAACATCCGCATTTCTTCGCTCAGCACTAGCTTCACCATTTTGATACGACAAGAGTAATTTAACTGCAATCAAACACTAGAAGCAAACCTGCAAGATAAACACTGTTTGAACACATCAGCTCCAGGTGAAGAGAAAGGGGGGGGGTAGAACACTGTCAAACATGACCTACTCACGCTCCTGGAGGGGGGGATTCTGAGCGAAATTGGCGTTGGAGAGGGGTCTGAGCAATACTGGATCTCGTGCAGTACCCTGGTGCCATAATTCTACGACAATTAACGAATTATAAATTAACGTGATTTCAAGACTTTTTCGTTAAGCGTTAATCGTTAATTTTCGAGAAAAAACAGCGTTAACCCGTTAATGCGTTAACACGTTAACGTTATAACGCACAGCCCTGCTGAACACTCCTACTGAGGTCCTGTACACATTCCATGACGTCCTGCACACTCGTATTGTGGTCTCGCGTAGTTAATCGACACTTCAGCTTACCCTGCGACGCCTTATCGGTGGTGCGCATGGTACGATCACATGCTTCGCTCAAGAACATTCCTCCCGCACAGCCGTCCTCTTCCTACCCGGACGTTCAGAGTACACCACCCTAGAGAGGAAGTTATTTATATATAAGTCTATAACCAAACAATGACTGGTAACGATACAACCCGTCATTTTTATAAACTAATCTTGAGAAGCCGGTTTCTGGGGTGGTCGTCTTGTGGCGCCAGAAAGTGAGAAGGGCTGGCAGATTAGTGGGAAGGGCTAGGCAGCCCTATTGATCGCCAAAATGGCCTCAACCAGTAGATGTGACAGCCTTTCCCACTGATCTGCCCGCCCTACTCACAGTTTGGCGCCACGAGACGGCCACCACGGTTTCTGAGATTGAACCGCCCGTTATGCGCCCAAAAGTCATAATCTTGAGTTCTGCAAGCTATTTTTGGCATTCCCATGGCCGATTACCCCTATTCACAAATTTTTAGGGGATTCGGACCACGCCTTCCAAAAGAATGGGATTCGACGGACGGATGTGGAGGTGGAGGTGGAGGCGGAGGCGGAGGCGGAGGCGGAGGCGGAGGCGGAGGCAGAGGCAGAGGCGGAGGCGAAGGCGGTTGCGGTGGCGGTTGCGGTGCCGGTGTGGCGGTGCCGGTGGCGGAGAACGTTTTTGCGTACTTTGAGAGGTCATAACTTTAAAAAGCGGGGACCAGTTGAGATGAAAATTCGCACACGTATGTAAATTCTTGCAGCGCATCGAATGGTGTACAGCTTATGCCTTTGATGACGGTATGAATAGGTGATCTCATTGTAGGGCATCCGCGCGGGAGATATCAAAGCCAAATCTTGGTGCGCGCTTCGCGCTCATCACAATTGTTAGAGTCTACACTTTCATATAAGAGCTTGGGCTTCCGTTAGTTGGCCGATAAGTTGTCCATTCGCGTCGCGTGGTCTTGGCCTCTATGAAGTGTTTGTGGCGAGTATCATCAAAATGCCTTTTCCGTCATCATTAGCCTGTTTTTTTTGTCAAGCTCGTAAACAAGCGTAGTGATACGTCGAACTGTACCTTCGCCTTGCGCAGTATGTATGGTCTCCTTGTCGAGATAAGTCTAGTGAATGGGCAAGGCGCGATCATTGCTGCGGGTCGTAGGGCGTTCGCGACACCCTGGTCAGTGGGGTTTCGATTACGTGCGCCGATCTACCGTCGCTGCTCCTTCTATTCACAATTTTACAAGGGAATTCTTCAATACCCCTCGTAGGTTTTTCGGTTAGAAGAGGCACGGAGACGTGTTTTCGCGTCTTTAGGGTCCACGTCTTTTGGACCTGAAAAATTATTCAAGATCCTGGTGACACGGGCTATCCAAATGTATAGTGATTGCCAGGGTTTTAGTTTGGATAACAAAGTTTGCGGTGAAATTATGAATGTGTGTACAGGCTACAAAACGGCGAAATTCACTTGGTTCCTACGCGTGCTGGTGCTGATCGGAGGTTAGAGACAGTGAGGGAGCGTAGGGCAGACGGAGGCTGAGGCGTCGCGCGCACCGCTCGAGCTTCGAATCATGTGAATTACAACGTTTTATAGAGGGTACAAATAGTGCGCGGCTGAACAGCGCTACATGTACTGTATAACGATCTGTAAAGTACACTGCGAACGTTTCTGTTCAAATCTAAATCCTAGCAAGCACTGCACTGACGGGTTGCTCTCCTCGCCTGAACCCTGAATAAGTTTTCAGACTAAGAAAAATTTAATTCTAACGGAAGTTAGGGTGAAAACGCGAAAACGCGTTCCCGCGAGCATTCTGCACAAATCCTTCGAGCCGTGGCGTACCATCCATACGGCTTGGCGAGACTCCCCGCAAGGGTGCTGGGAGCGAACCACCCTAGAGGTGGGACGCAGAAGACCACGGACTTCTGCGTCCAAAACTCATCGGGGCGCAGTGAGTGTGTTTTGAGACCATATTTACCTGTAAAACACCAATAACGATCAGGTCGACTTCTTCGCAGACGGTCTCAGGTGAATTTTTTTGCACCTGTTTTCCACGTTTTTAGGACATATCGATCGAGTGAGCTACACGACCGGGGGTAGATTTCTGATGGGGCCTGATCAGGGGTGTGCGGCAAAGGAATTTCAAATTTCGGCAAACGGCAATGGCAACGGCAAACCCCAAAAATAGCCGGCAAACGGCAAAACGGCAAAATCTGTTTGGTGCTGTAATACACCTACATTTGCGTACAAAGTAGGGTTGCCAACTTCAGATGGAGTTTCGGGATGCAATTTAAATATGTTCTAGGGGGAGGACAGTATTCCAGTATCCCATGCTCAGCATCTGCTAAATGCCTCAGGCAGCCCCTAGAAAGGTGAAAATCTTGTCAAGGCCAGAACGGCTCGGCCGAAACGAGTAAAGCCGATTCAACGATTTAGACCTTTAGAACGATCTTTAGATGTGTTCAGAATAGATGTAGAAAGTTTTGGTGCATTGATTCTGTTTAGATCAGAAGTTATGCTATGTTGCCCAAATTTTGATCTATTCTGTACATACACAAAGGTAATTTAATCGTTAAATCAGCTCTACTCACTTCGGCCGAGCCGTTCTGGCCCTTGCTCAAATTTGGACCTTTTTAGGGACTGCCTGAGGCATTTAGCAGTTTCTGAGTGTGGGATATTGGAACACTGTCCCCTCTCTAAAACATATTAGAAGTGCATCCCGAAACTCCATCTTATGTGGGCAACCCTTCCTTGTTAGTCATGACAAGAGCGATAGTAAAGTGCGCCAGAACTGGGCTACCGTAATCTCACTCGAGTTGGCTCTAAATTTTTCTAAGTTTAGACTCCACTTTCGCTACATCTTGACAACCGGTGGTGCTGTTTTCCTGCTTTGTAGTCCAGGCAGATCCTCAACTGCTGACCCCTTTAGAAGGACGGTGTGTGAATGAAGACACACCGCTCTCCACTTCTTTTATATTCTACCCTTTATCTATAAGGTATTATCAATTTTGTTTACGAGAGCCGAATGGGGGCTGTATAACATCATTCCTGAGATTACGGTAGCCTCGTTATGGAGCACTTAACTTACGTTCTTTTGTTAGTCATGTCGTATTCCATGCAATATCTGCCAGTTACTATGAATCTGAAGTTTCAATAGCCTCTGCGGGAAGAAAAATCCTATATATTAGAAGCTACTTGAAAGCCTCAGATGATCAGGAGTCACTACCAAGATCAACAAGGCTGTAAGCTTCCCCATCGCCGGCGATAATTCTTTTAATTCTTCTCCATACGAAGTTTCTGTACAACTCAATGATAGAGATTCAAAAGATGGGCGTCTTCTTGAGCAGTGCAAAGTGTGACAGAGCCGCAATGGATTTTCTGAAAGGAGCCTGCGGTCAGCGCGTCCCAGTCTAGTCGATACGGGGAAGATCAGCATACCGTAAGCAAGCTTGGTGCGATGGGAGTGTGCGCCGACCCAAAGACTGTGGACGATACTGGTACCACAATCAGGTGCGTATAGAAGGGTGAATACGCGATGATTGGTCGGGATTGATGGCGAAAGACAGTTCACACCGCGGTTTAGGTCACAACCGGAGTCAAATTTTTTACTGTTAGTAGCAAGTAGTGAGCTCAAGGATTTCAATTTCGCTCACTTCAAACTATGATTGAATGGTTACTCTGGTGAGACTACAGGAATGGAGTGAGACTAGTCTAGCTGAATGCAGTGCTCACGGTAAAAGCAGCCTTCGAATTTTCAGATCAAGAGCTCCGAGGTGCATGCTGATCGAATGCACAGAATGAGGGGCGTTTGATTGGTGCATGAGACGCGCGCGACGGAAGTCCGCTGCGCTCACTTCGTCGCTGGAGCGCCGCGTGCAGTGCGCTAGCTAGCTGGGCTGCTCTTGGGCTCTTCCCTTTCTACGTATCCGACCTTTAAGCTGGCACGAGGCCAGTTACAGCAGCAATGTTCGCTAGAAACAAGCAATAAATTTGTCCCGAAACTTGAGTGTGGTTCACCCGCCCCACTCACCTCCCCTGTAGCTACCGAGGAAAAGGTTGGAGCGAGTACACCGCGTTCAACTTCCGGGCCGTATATTGTTATTAGTTGCTCGTTTTGAGCCGGTTTCCCACACCGTTGTTGCAATGGGCCTCCAACCCTTGGATTTCTGGTGAAAAGTTGAATGCGGTTTTAATCGTTGCCCTCGAAGATAATTCATTTTTTCATCTGTACACCATTTCTTAGCAAACCCAGCTCTGTCATTAGTCAACCTTTTATTTTAGCTAATTATCTCGAGATCGATGATATTATTGACCACTGCCTTTAATGACCGCCTTGAATATTGTTCAAATTCAAAAAGCCGGACAAAATGTTTGCAGAGTTGATAATTTTTCTGTCCCAATTATTACCATCAGCCAACCAACCGACGATAAGTGGGCCTATATACACAAGTTCTCCACTGGTTCATATGTCTAAATAAAGCTGCTTCTGCGCTATAGCTTCGATATGTCTTGGTTTTCTAATCTTAAAACATGTAGTAATCGGTATGCCTTTGGAAAAGGTTTTTTTGCAAGTTTTGCATTCTTAAAGGACTAAGAATTTGATGATTAAAAAAAGACATCTGGAGGCTCCCAAACATTTTAGAACTTGAACGAACCCCTCTGATTACCCAGTCGAGATGTTTTCATAAGTTACAGATTGAATGGGTACAATTATACATTGAATGAGCCGGAATCAGATGCTGGAACTAGTCAAAACAATTAATTGTAGCAGCTCCGAATCGCTGACCAACACAGAGACTGCGGTGAGGGCGAATCCTGTTGTTTCAACGAATTTCTGCCGAAAATTAGCCGTTTTAGACGAAAATTTCGGCAAATGGCTACGGCAACGGCAAACCCCAAAAATTGCGGCAAACGGCAAACGGCGATTGCCGCACACCCCTGGGCCTGATACGCTTTACTCTGATGTCACTGGCCTGATTTTTAAATTCACTGACCTTCTACAAAATTGCACAACATCACGATAACGTTGCTTTTCTCAGTAAAAACCATGTGCCAGAAGTCCTCCACTGTCTCTGCGATAGGCCCCTAAAAGCTTGCCTCTTTAGCATTTTATTACTCCAGTTTTAGGCTCAGGAATGTTCATGCCTGAGTGCATATATACTTCTGGCCATCTGGCATTGTCATCCAACTGGCATGAATGTAGTCGTCGTAATCTCTGCGAGCTTTCAGTCGCACCCTTGTCGAATCCATACACATAATGTCGTTGTACCTGCCAACACATTTCTCTGTTCTAGAATACAGTTCATGACAGCTCAAGGTCTCGAATCTATCCTCTACTGACTTCTCATGAGTCCAGAGCGGGGTCTCAAATTAGAGACAGCAATGACGTGTTTCACCTATCCGTAGCTATTTCAGTTTTAAATTTAAAGGCAGGGTACGCGATAAAACCGGTTGTTGTGCTATCCTCGTGGAAAGGTAGATCTGGGCATCGTAAAAGTGAACATATGTAAAAAATTGGATAAAAAACGCCCAGGAACAAGTTATTGCTTGGTGTCCTCCCGCCCCCAAATTACGAGATTTCTATAAAAGCCTGTTTTGTCAACTTTCAATTTGCTTCTTAAAGGCAGGGCCCTTGCAGAATTTCGATTTTAAGATTTCCCGCTAAATCGGTGCTCTTGCTACAAGTAGTCCCAAGGAACATGCGAAAACTGCGTAGAAACCGGTCTTCTTTGAGTTATTCCAGCCACTTCCGTTAGCCGATGATCCAGAAAAGTCAGAAAAGTGTGGCCATTGTCCATATTTTAGCGGTTTTCCACGCATTCTTCAAAAGTGCTGTGTAATTTTCGGTCATTCCAGCCATGAATATCATGCTGTGAGTACCGTAGTCCCTGACTTTGAGGCTGTTTTCTCCAGAACTAAGGACTCAGAGTTCGTGAAACGTTCAGACGATGTTCAGCTAGGCCAGCCCAATCTATTCAACCCAAATTTCGGCAGTGTCAAAATTTAACCGGACCTTGCCTTTAAGTAATTTCTGAGCATTTCTGGAGACTACTGACTACTTCAACAGCAAAATAAAAGGCGTATAAGCATTCATTAGTGAAAATCTCGTCAATTAGGGGGCCGGCCGACACCGGTAATTAGCCGTTGTACCTTGTTTTTGAGCGTTTTTCCCGCGAACTTCCGGGTTTTTTCGCTTATTTTTACTTTTGTGATGACCAAATCTAAATTCTCATGGAAAGAGCTCAAAAGTCGTTTCTATCGCAACTGTCGCGAAAGCGCGATGCTTCGCTCCTACGAGGGTCTGGGCGCGGTCGATCCCACAGCGAATGCCGGCAGTACAGTATGCGAGCGCCGCCCACGCTGTATTGGTTCGAGTGGCCTAAAATATCGATTCGACTCTCCTGCCACGGCCCGGTGCGGCTGCTCTCTGTTTTGTTGATTGCCTCCTTTTCCGTCGCTAGTACAATGCTTCGCTGTGGGGCCTTAGGGCCTTTAGAACACTACAATTCATCTCTTTAATGCAGCTGCTCGCGATGAGCAAGGTTGATGAACAGCTAATCGGCCGTATTCCTTGTTTGTCTCCTTTTGCTAATTCTGTGGTTTTCTCCGGTCGTATGTGGTCCTCCTCTATGAACTGTTGTTTTATTATCTAATCCCATCTTACCTCATTACTTTCGTAATATCTATAGAGTATAAATTAACGAAATTAGCGGTGTTTTGTTGTGTAAGAAAGAGGGGTACATTTCGTTGTTATACCACAGTCTGAGTGCATATTGATTAGTACAGTGAGTCCCAAGTTGGGGACATTGGGTGTCCATTCTAAAATGCGGTAATGTTGTAGTAACATCCGCGTATTGCAGTATGTCGTTTGCTGCGGTATTTAGTTCAGGTCGTACTATCCTAGTTGTTAGTCCACTGGCCATTTCCCACGGGACTGACGTCATCATGACGTCGGACCCGGGGTAAACAACCACCGATTCGCAACAGCAACCATGCCGTCAACTTCTCAATCTATGTGGATGAACTCTGGGATGGTTTTTAAGGGAATACAGGAGGTTTGTACGATTTTAATTTGGGAGCCCGTCATTAGCGTTGTTCGCACCTTTGCTTGCACCTAATTATCTGCGCTCGCACCTCCCATTAGCGTTGCTCGCCCCTTTGCTTGCACCTAATTATCTGCGCTCGCACCTCCGTCGTTATAAAGGCACAGTCGCAACCCTGCCAAGCGCGAAATCTCAATTCGCTCAAATAAGCGAGAAAAAGCTAGGAAAAAGTCGGCCACGCCCCCTTGAAAGAAAAAATGTGTAACGCCCACTGCCAGGATTCCGAACTCAATAGGCAAGAGATGCGCGAACGATTTTATTCAAAAACAATGTTCTTCGATTTGTTTTTGGTCTGGCTTTATATTGTGGCCTGCGACAAAACAATGGCTGCGAATAACGAGAAAATACAGGCTCGAGACAACTCGTCCGGAAACTTCTAGCCGTTCAGAATAGAAATTTTTGTGGAGCCGTAACTCCGTTCGTAGTGAGTTCTAAGCGATTCTGGAGACACCATTGTGGTCAGCGTGAAATTTTCTCCCAGATAGGCAGAAAAACGAAAAATCGATTCTGAGGTTGGACTGTGTCTATAATGACGCTACCATAGCTCGTACAGAGGACTCCTGGCGCTCATCCAAGTGGCCCAATATTGATCCCATTCTGGGTGGACCGAGGTGCAGGCCAAGAACTTGGCGTATATTAGCCCAAAAGAAACAATATTTTTTTATTAGCTGTATTCCACTCTGACCTACAACTTCCCTGCTGCTGTTTTCTTTCACACAATTTTTGAGGTATTTCAAAAACCTGTGGATGTTTGGTTTGCATTTGATGAAAGTAATCGCGTTGTTAACCAAGAGCGATGCTTTTTATCATTTGTTAACCTGCAGTTTACGATGTCTTGCATTCTCTATAACGTCGCAGAGATCTATTGCTGTAATCATCATTGTTCGTAATAATTATCGATGTTAAAGGCATCGTACCCGCAGAAAACCGTATATTATTTTTCATGTTTTTGTGTAGCTTTGCCTCTATAGTGAACGAAAATGTCGAAGGGCCCCATGAAAAACCTTCATTTGTAAAGAAAAGTCAATCGGAACACATTGTAAATATGAGTTTGAATTTCGCGCCAAAATCGCTTTTGAAGTTTTTCTGCGTTTGGAGGCCTCATCACTGTCATTTTCAAAGTTTTTCTGCATGTGGGGCTTGTGCTGTAACTGTTTTTCATGTTGTTTGACGGTGGCATCAAAGTTCTATGAAAAAGTGATAGATGAATGGTGAGAACTGGATTCTATGAGAACTCACACCCATCGTCTCGGGAGACGGGCGACGGCAGAGGAAAAGGTTAGAGCGCAGACGGCGAGGGTCAACGCGCAGACAGCTAGTGTTCATTATCATTGGAGCGCGATAGACAGATCGTTGTCGTTCGAAGGGCTCAGTACGCATTACGAGTTGCCAGTTTGAGCTCTTTTCAAAGATTATAGAGGTAGGCATGCTGTTTTAGAGTGGTGGGCAACCTGATTTATCCAAACAAATGCAAGCATAGTGGAGTAAAAGGCATATAACAACTATCTAAAAAGAGCAACTTCGAGAAGCATTTACTACATCTGTCATCTAATCTATTGGCTACCAAATCAAAATAAGGGCTGGGCATTGAAATCAATAGTGTAACACTGTGTTTTAACAAGAACAGCTTTCACAAACATCCACTGCATCAATGAGCTGATCTTGCGGCTATATAGTTTAGATATGGATGGCATTCTGCTTCTGTAGGAGGCCTATTCACGGTGTTAACAAACAGGTTGTACCCACGGAGCTCTTCAGTAATTTCATCCTGCCTGGTTCCTTTTCTTGGTGGGTATGTAGATAGCTCTGACCAAGTTAATCGTTAGATAGTGGCAAAATCTTAGAAAAAAATTTAGTATGAAAACGTCCTTTCGAAATACACTGGTATACAGTGATTAGTTCTATAAGTCTCATACTTTTGACGACTGGAATTATTTTGTGCAAGACTTCGTTGGTTGTTGAAGGCATGAAGTAGTTAGCCTGTGCATTGAAGTTAAAGAAATAACATTACAAGCAAAATATGGCCATCTTTTGACACTATAATAATCGCTCGATATCAGGCTCGTGAATGTGAACTTAACGCGAGTGACTCCATAAAATTGAACCATGAATATGAAAAGTTTGCGATTTCAGAGGAGGGACAATCCATTTAGAAATTATACATTTAATACACTATATATAGCTTTGATGGCATCCATATTACTCTCTCTGTCACCAGTTACATCCTGCACTTCTGATATTCACACCCTGCGATGTATTCGGTGGCTCATTTCATGCCTTACCCCGTTTGCCGTCCCGGGTGAACGGCCGCGAATGTGAGAGAGGGAGAGTGCACGACAACGAGACGCTCGCAGCCGCCTGTGACGTCATCGCGCTGTCTCGGGTGCGCTCGGGTGTGAGTTCTCCGGCAACCGTGAGAACTGGTGGCTGATCCTCATCTTAAACAACTTCCAACCTCCTAACCCTACGTTTTTGATGCGCCAAAGTTTACCGGTGTGATGTACCGGGCTCATTCGTCAAATTTAACCTAAAAATGGAATTTTGTTCTAGCGCGAAGGATGCCTCTAGGTACACAACGCCCTTTCAGGGCTTATGATCATTCCTATTAAATATCTGGTATATATCATCATATAATTGTCTATATTAATATTTTTTGAAAACATTTCCTATATACATCTATACATTTACCTATATTAATGTGATTTCTTATAAATATCGCCTATGGACATATTCTATAAATTATTAATTAGCTATATTGATCATCTATTATTATTATCATCCCTACATGGTTCTGCCTGTTACGAATCAGGATATACTCTTACAGAAGGCCTAAGCTTCATCGTGATGAGCGCCGTGGATCCCATAATAGGTCACAGTAAAGAGATGTGCTCCATTGTATCGCGTATTTCGTATACCACTTGGATAAGGTTGAAAACTTTTTTCCTTGACGAGAATTATTTAGAGCAGTTTCCGTTGAAGTCTGCGTCACGAAGTCGCATTTCTTACCAAATATACTTTGCTCATGCTGGTTTAATTTTTTATTATTTAAAACTATTTTTAACGTTATTTTCTATTATCGATTTACATTTTTATAACTTTATTTTTTACCTTGCGCACTTTTCTGCTTCTTTACATTTTGAAGCACTTTATCATTATAGTCACATATCATATCAATCTTTCAATCACCATTATAGAATTTTTATTTTCTACTAATCATTTACCTTCCCGCTACGCTGCTTGTTCATATCTTGCGTCGTTTTGTAATTACAGCAGCTGATTATAAATCAATCTTTCAACTTCCTTTATGAAATCTTCAGTGGGTCAACACTTAATCCGCTCTTTGTGCAATCAATATTGGGCCACTTGGATGAGCGCAAGGAATCTTCTGTACGAGCTTTGCTGGCATCGTTAACATGCAGGTGCGAGCGCAGATAATTAGGTGTGAGCGAAGGTGCGAACCACGCTAATGACGGGCTCCCTAATTATACTCGTACAAATGTATACGAATCCCTGTAGATGCCAGCATATCCCGCGCGCACTGCAGCATATCCAGTGAAACTCCTGAAGTGCGAGCACACTCATGAACGCGGCGGCGAGGTTTAGGGATCATTTGACTTCAGATTGGCGCAAACATGCGTGTCCCTACTAAAGCCTACGATTCAATTTGTGTGTTCGTCTCCTTCTGAAGGTAGGTTTTGGTTTCTCGGTCCTTGATATCACCGTCTTCTCTTGGCTTTCGTTGCGGAACTCGCGTCGACGCAGAAGCAGGCGTGGTCTTGGGAGGTTGCGCAATCGGCGGAACGCGACGCGAGCGACAGGAAAGGTCGAAAGGGCTTTTTTTCCAAGAGGCAATTATAAGTGTTGTGCGTTCTAGTTGTTAATCACATACTGTGAATTGTATTATGTGGCGGAATTTCTTCGCTATTCGTTGACGCGTGAACAAAGACACCGGTTTTGCTGAATTCATAGCTGTTCGCAAGCGCGACCCAATGCGACATAGCGCTTGCGACGGGTTGACTGCCGCGTTCGGCCCAATTCGCCGCGCTAGGCTGTGACGGATAATCAGAATCAGAAATTAACGGCGTCGATCCTGCGGGCGAGAGAAAGTGGGCGCGGTCATGATTTGTCGCCGCACCATATTTCTGTCTCTGCGCCTCTTATTCCTGCGCCACCGCCAGTTTGATTGGGGCGCATAAACTGACATAGGCGTGCCATCCCTTGCGTTTTGTGCTATCTCAGATATTCGGAATTGCTCACGGCTAAAAAATGTGATTGTTATAAAAATTATTTCAGTTAAAGATGATTCTGACTGTGCTTCTGTTTTTGGGCATATTATTCACCAGTTTCGTCTCGTACCACTTCGCTGTTGTCAACAAAACTGAAACTCGCGCTGCTGCGTGGCACTCGCCAATCTAATCACGCCGCTGAGCGGCGTTCGATTCCCATTTCACAGATGTCGGACCTTGGGAGGACTTCGGGGTGAGAAATCATTCAGGCAAGCCACATCACTGATAACGTAGATTTAAAATTTGCATTAGCTACGATGGTGCAGCCACGAACATCGGCGAAGAAGGTTCAAAGGATTCAATATGCAACAGGTATGGTGGTCCCGCCACGATCTTTGGCGAACAAAGATAAAAGGATTCAATTTGCAACAGCTGCGGTGGCCTCATAACGATCCTCGGCGGAGCAGGTTTAAAGGATTCAATATTCAACAGCGCCCTGAAGCCAAGAATCCATTGCAGCAGCATATGCTGCGCTCAAATCAGCATGTCCTGCAAAGGAGGAGATGGGGCTCCACCAAATATTTTGCTACACTGCTGTTAGCCACGAATCCATATCCTCTGGAGCTCGCTGAATACCACTCTCGTAGGTTCCGCCTCTTTTCCAATTCGCAGGGTCATGACAGCATATACTGCGGGTACGCCCACTCAGTCATGATTGGTCGACCATATGTAGCGTATACAGTATACCAGGCAGTATATGCTGCGTAGGTGCTGTAGATGCCAGCATATCCCGCGCACAGAGCAGCATATCCTGCGAGTTAGATCGGCGAATCCTTAGCGAAAATTCTTGTTGTGCGTGTAACGTGTTGCTGCTTCCTGCTTCGCGCTTCCTCGAGCGTTACGCACCCTTAGTAGTGGCCACCAGGGCTGTGCGTTATAACGTTAACGTGTTAACGCATTAACGGGTTAACGCGGTTTTTTCTCGAAAATTAACGATTAACGCCTAAAGAAAAAGTCTTGAAATCACGTGAATTTATAAACCGTTAATTGTCGTAGTATTATGGCAGCAAGGTACTGCACGAGGTGTGGGTCGGCCAGATTTGCTTAGACCTCCCACTCCAATGCCAATTTCGCTCAGAAACCCACCCCCCCCCAGAAGCGTGAGTAGGTCAAGGTTTGACAGTGTTCTACCCCCCCCCCCCCTTCTCCCCACCTAGAGCTGATGTTTTCAAACAGTGTTTATCTAGCAGGTTTGCCTCTAGGGTTTGATTGGAATTAAATTACTCTTGTCGTGTTAAAATGGTGAAGCTAGTGCTATGCGAAAAAATGCGGATGTTTGCGAGGACGAACAGCGCCCATCGCATTTATGTAGAGTGGGGCTGAAAGTGCAAAAGTGTATGTATAGTGCAGTCCAGCAAATTTTGTTCATGTACTTATCAATGAGAAGAGGTCGGCAGAAGATCAATATGCATGAATTCCTATGCAAAACGCTAGCCACCGATTGAGCGAGATCGGCTATGCTGCCATGAGTTTCAAGCACATCGATCTTCGACTAACCGCTTCTCATTGGTAATGAGATGTGCAACTTTTGGCGGAGTACGCTATAACTGATTACAGCCTGTGCTGTGTAATGAAATGCGGATGTTTGAGGGAGGGGGAGTTCGATCCCGCTCGAAGTTCATAGTTATGCAAAGCGCGGATCACCATCGAAGGATATTTGAGTCAAGCGGGGTTTATTTGCCCTTCGTATACACTTTCACCGTCTAGGATGAAGGGTGAACACTGCTACAGTGTAAGGGCTCACACTTTCTCAGGTATTGTCCCGCCGGAAGTAGACAATTTTGAAAACTAGTAGTCACGAGAGTAGAATATTTGAGTCAAGCGTCGCTGATTTACCCTGCGTACGAAATTTCACCATCTGAGATCGACGCTGAAGTACTGAGAAAACGCCAATATTGACGCAGAACCCACATCAAGAAAAATTTCGCGAAGGGCACACTCCAGATGTGCCCTACGCATCTAACGGTAGGGAACAGAAAGTAGTTTCCTGAAGCTACGTTTTTTTTCCATGTCCCTCATTTAAAACTTAAGTTACTCCAGTTTTAAAACCCTACTAGATTTGTGAACTTGGATATTTTTTGTGTTCTTCCTCTATCAGTGTAGCGGTTTTCGGCGTTCATTTTAGACGCTGAAACCCAGCATAGAAAAAATCGGCCACGCTGGACTCAAATATACTACTCCCGTGACTCGTTGTTTTCGAAATTGCTGACTTCCGACGGGACCACACCTGAGAGACGTGTTAGCTCTCATATTTTAGCCGTGCTCGGCCTCAATCCTAAACGAGGAATTTTTTTGCACAGGGTAAATCGACCACGCTCATTTCAAATATCAACTCTACGGACTCATAGAAATCTTTCGCAGAAATCATTCAGCATTTAGTAGGCAAATTGCTTTAGGCACTTCACATTAATGATTCATGTGTCTTGTTTATCATTTTGAGAACACCCTCACGATGACTCCACCAAAAGCTTTTTAAAGGCAGTGTTCACAATAAAAATCGTTTTTTTGTTTTTCTGCCTATCGTGAAAACGGCTCCATTCTGATTCCAATGGTGTCTCTGGAATCATACAAGACCTTCTGTGAACGCAGTGTATGGTCCCTCAAAGATTGAGCTATGGAAACATGGTGGACGAGTTCTCCGAGGCTTGTAACTTCCGTCTTTTGCAGCCGATCTATGCGAGCTGACCTGAGTAAAGAGAGAAGCTGAGAATGAAGGGAAGAACGGGGCTAATGATTGAAAATCATCGCTCATCTCACGATCTCGAGCATTCATTTGTTCACGTCGGTGGGCGTGTGATGCGCTTTTGGGGTTTTCAATGCGCTCGAAGTGACAACTTCGGGCTCTTTTGGGGCTATTTCTGACTCGTTTTCATGCGTTCTTTCTACGTTAACGTTACAGAGTGTCCCTCCACTACCCAACCCTAGTGGAATTTCGAAAACTTTTTTCATCGTGAACACTGCCTTTAATTGAACACCAACACTCACCACTCAGTTCAAACAGCATTTCAGTCAAATCGCAATGCATAGTTGAATTCCCTGTGAAAATTGCTCCGGGCGGTTTTCACTCACATACACAATTGTCCATTGGGTCTTCCTCCGAAGGTCAGATATCTCCGGAGCCCTTCATCCCCTCCGGAGCTCGGAACCCCCTGTGGGGCCCTATCCCGCGCCGAACTCTGTATGGCACTGATTGATATGAGAGATCTGATAATTTATTGATTCTTGACGTGGTAATGTTTTTCCCTTTGTGGTTTAACGAAATGCAAAATTAACGTGTTAACGCGGTTTTTTTTTCGAAAATTAACGATTAACGCTTAACGAAAAAAATAATTTTCATTAACGCACACCCCTGGTGGCCACTGCCAATGGTCGCAGACGATCAGTTGGGCAAGCAGGTAAGTTGGTATGTGGACAGATAAGCAGGCTGGTGAGTAGGTAGACAATGAGTACTTACTGTTTAACATTAACTACCTCACCTTTCACTACTTATCATATCAAGTGATATTATCAGTTGGTAGACCAAATCACTAAAACGCGTCGTGTACTTTTCGATGGGAAGGGACAGGGGAAGTGACTAACAAGTCTGTTACTTCCTGTTTCACATCAACTACTTTACTTCTTACTGCTTATCATAGCATGTGATATTATCAGTTGGTAGACCAAATCACTAAAACACGTCGTAGGCTGTACTTTTCGATGGGAAGGGTCAGGGGAAGTGACTAACAAGTTTGTTACTTACTGTTTCACATTAACTACTTTACTTCTTACTGCTTATCATATCATGTGATATTATCAGTTGGTAGATCAAATCGCTAAAACACGTTGTAGGCTGTACTTTTCGATGGGAAGGGACAGGGGAAGTGACTAACAAGTTTGTTACTTACTGTTTCACATTAACTACTTTACTTCTTACTGCTTATCATAGCATGTGATATTATCAGTTGGTAGATCAAATCGCTAAAACACGTCGTAGGCCGTACTTTTCAATGGGAAGGGACAGGGGAAGTGACTAACAAGTTTGTTACTTACTGTTTCAAATTAACTACTTTACTTCTTACTGCTTATCATAGCATGTGATATTATCAGTTGGTAGATCAAATCGCTAAAACACGTCGTAGGCTGTACTTTCGATGGCAAGGAACAGGGGAAGTGACTAACAAGTTAGTTACATATTGTTCCACATTAATTACTTTACTTCTTACTGCTCATCATATCATGTGATATTATCAGTTGGTAGATCAAATCGCTAAAACACGTTGTAGACTGTATTTTTCGATGGGAAGGGACAGGGGAAGTGACTAACAAGTTTGTTACTTACTGTTTCACATTGACTATTTTACTTCTTACTGCTTATCATAGCATGTGATATTATCAGTTGGTAGATCAAATCGCTAAAACACGTCGTAGGCTGTACTTTCGATGGCAAGGAACAGGGGAAGTGACTAACAAGTTTGTTACTTTCTATTTCACATTAATTACTTTACTTCTTACTGCTTATCATATCATGTGATATTATCAGTTGGTAGATCAAATCGCTAAAACACGTTGTAGGCTGTACTTTTCGATGGGAAGGGACAGGGGAAGTGACTAACAAGTTTGTTACTTACTGTTTCACATTAACTACTTTACTTCTTACTGCTTATCATATCATGTGATATTATCAGTTGGTAGATCAAATCGCTAAAACACGTCGTAGGCCGTACTTTTCAATGGGAAGGGACAGGGGAAGTGACTAACAAGTTTGTTACTTACTGTTTCAAATTAACTACTTTACTTCTTATTGCTTATCATAGCATGTGATATTATCAGTTGGTAGATCAAATCGCTAAAACACGTCGTAGGCTGTACTTTCGATGGCAAGGAACAGGGGAAGTGACTAATAAGTTTGTTACATATTGTTCCACATTAACTACTTTACTTCTTACTGCTTATCATATCATGTGATATTATCAGTTGGTAGATCAAATCGCTAAAACACGTTGTAGGCTGTACTTTTCGATGGGAAGGGACAGGGGAAGTGACTAACAAGTTTGTTACTTACTGTTTCACATTAACTACTTTACTTCTTACTGCTTATCATAGCATGTGATATTATCAGTTGGTAGATCAAATCGCTAAAACACGTCGTAAGCTGTACTTTTCGATGGGAAGGGACAGGGGAAGTGGCTAACAAGTTGATTACTTACTGTTTCACATTAACTACTTCATCTTTTACTACTTATCATATCAAGTGATATTATCAGTTGGTAGACCAAATCGCTTAAACATGTCGTAGGCCGTGCTTTTCGATGGGAAGGGGCAGGGAAAGTGACTAACAAGTTTGTTACTTACTGTTTCACATTGACTACTTTACTTCTTACTGCTTATCATATCAAGTGATATTATCAGTTGGTAGATCAAATCGCTAAAACACGTCTTAGGCTGTACTTTTCGATACATAGGGCATCTGATGACGTCATCAGGGTGTCATGTAAAGTACATAGTGCATCTGATGACGTCATCAGGGTGTCATGCAAAGTACATAGGGCATCTGATGATGTCCTCAGGGTCATCTAAAGTGCATAGGGCATCTGATGACGTCATCAGGGTGTCATGTTAAGTACATAGTGCATCTGATGACGTCATCAGGGTGTCATGCAAAGTACATAGGGCATCTGATGACGTCATCAGGATGTCATGTAAAGTACATAGGGCATCTGATGACGTCATCAGGGTGTCATGTAAAGTACATAGGGCATCTGATGACGTCATCAGGGTGTCATGCAAAGTACATAGGGCATCGGATGATTCATCAGGGTGTCAGTAGGACGTCATCAGGATGTCATGTAAAGTACATAGCGCATCTGATGACGTCATCAGGGTGTCAGTGTAAAGTACATAGTGCATCTGATGACGTCATCAGGTGTCATTGATGACGTCATCAGTCATGCAAAGTACATAGGGCATCTGATGACGTCATCAGGATGTCATGTAAAGTACATAGTGCATCTGATGACGTCATGAGGGTGTCATGTAAAGTACATAGGGCATCTGATGACGTCATCAGGGTGTCATGCAAAGTACATAGGGCATCGGATGACGTCATCAGGGTGTCATGTAAAGTACATAGTGCATCTGATGACGTCATCAGGGTGTCATGCAAAGTACATAGGGCGTCTGATGACGTCATCAGGATGTCATGTAAAGTACATAGCGCATCTGATGACGTCATCAGGGTGTCATGTAAAGTACATAGGGCATCTGATGACGTCATCAGGGTGTCATGCAAAGTACATAGGGCATCTGATGACGTCATCAGGATGTCATGTAAAGTACATAGGGCATCTGATGACGTCATCAGGGTGTCATGTAAAGTACATAGTGCATCTGATGACGTCATCAGGGTGTCATGCAAAGTACATAGTGCATCTGATGACGTCATCAGGGTGTCATGCAAAGTACATAGGGCATCTGATGACGTTATCAGGGTGTCATGTAAAGTACATAGGGCATCTGATGACGTCATCAGGATGTCATGTAAAGTACATAGGGCATCTGATGACGTCATCAGGGTGTCATGTAAAGTACATAGTGCATCTCATGACGTCATCAGGGTGTCATGCAAAGTACATAGTGCATCTGATGACGTCATCAGATGCTATGGAAAGTACACAGAGCATCTGATGACGTCATCACGACGTCGTGCCAAGGTCGTGCCAAGTGCATAAAGCATCTGGTGACGTCATCATGACGTCGAGGGAAGTGAGTAGCGCTTCATTTGTAGCGTGCGCAACAAGTTTGTTGCTTACTGATTATTATAGCAATCCATGCTATTTGAAAAATATTGAAGATTTTTTCATAGACATTACTTTGTAATATCAATAAAAAGTTACTTGTAATATCAATAAAAAGTGAACAATTCTATCAAAAAGGGGTCTTCCAAGCGAAAGAGGTTTGGTTGGCGTCAGAGACGTTCCAACAAAAAGGGAACAATAGGTAAGTAGATTGAGAAGAGTCTACAAAAAGTGAACAATATTCTCTGAGAGTAATTTTATTGGTGAACACTTCTCAACAGCAAAAACAAACCGTTGCGGTGTTCTACACGGAAGCACTCTGTGGTTCCGAAAATGGTCTTGATTACAAGAGAACCGTTTAAACGTACAGTTCACCTCCGCACTGCCGTTCAGTCTGCAAAGTGCACCCTGATTGCGCAATCTTGCTGCGGCGCGGTTGCGAACATCCTCAGACAAGGATGTGGGATCACCCGGGCGCTTTTGGCCTCTGGTGCCCGGGTGATCCCCCCGCCCGGGTGATCCCACATCCCTGTCTGAGGATACTCGCAACCGCGCCGCAGCACGATTTCGTAATCAAGCGCACTTTGCGGACTGAACGGCAGTGCGGAAGTGAAGAATATGTGCATGTAAACCTAACTCTTATTATCAGAATAGAAGATGACGTCGCAAAGACTTAGACAGACGGTTAGGTCTTGCTCTAAGGAAAAGCAAAACTATAAAATAGAAATACAGCATTAGGCAAGAGTTATCCCGTAAATTCTCGTTAAACAAATGGAAGTCCTTTTTTCGAAAGACACTAAACTCATCATCGTAAAATGCCACAACGGTTTGTTTCCGCTGTTAAGAAGTGTTCACCAAGAAAATTACTCTCAGAGAATATTGTTCACTTTTTGTAGACTCTTCTCAATCTACTTACCTATTGTTCCCTTTTTTTTGGAAAGTCTCTGACGCCAACCAAACCTCTTTCGCTTGGAAGACCCCTTTTTGATAGATTATCTTTGGTTTCCGTTGTCTGTTGAGTGCCTGTTTCACATAGATATCCGTTTCTTTTGGAATGTATATTTGGAACTCAAGAAATATCCAAAGCAGAAAAAAAGCACGAAATTCTAGGGGAGGGGAAGTGAAATTTAACATTTTTTTTGCAATCCGTCCCCTAACCATCATTTTCGGGCCAAATTTTTGTGACCTCTTCACACCCTTTGCGAGAATTCTCAACCTTGCTTCAATCTGTACCGAGGGCATAACGCCACTTTTAAAAATCCGTACTTCTTCGATGAATGTGTCCCAAAATTCTTCTCTGAAGGTAAATCGATGTGCTTAACACATCGATTTACCTTCTGAGGTCCGCGTGCCGATTTTCTACAGATTACGGTAGGATACGGTGGGTACACGGTGATTTCGTCAAAGTCTCAATTTGACTCAAAATTTGTATGCGGGGGTTATTCGGGGTGGTGAATACGACTTTGATGTCCATTTTCCGAATTTCGAAGTATTGAGGTTTTGCTCCCTAAATGGCATATTATCTACCGTAACCTACTGTGTACCTCAGAATTTCGAACAACAACCCCCAGCATTAGCACCCTAGATTACCCCTGCATACATGTGTTGAACAGAACCCGAATTTTTCTTCCAAAAAAACCGAAAACTTGCTGATGGGAACCCTTACCTTTTCGAGAAACTTTGAAAACGTTCATAAGTTTTTGGAACCACCTGCTTGGGGCGGAGTACTCCAAAGTTTACCACAGATGCTCAAGAGATACTGACCATACAATTCGTTTCTGCAGGTCCGAAAAATGCTCTATATACTTCGGTAGTTAGTATACTTATATTATTAAAAATGTTTCCATATTCAGGTGGGCGATGTGCTACGAGCCCTAGGCCAGAATCCCACTGAAGCGGATATTCCACGATGCTGCGCGAATTACGAGAAGGAGGCACGATTGTTTCTCGAGGATTTTGTGCTCATTTTATAGTCCGTGAGCAAAAATAGGTGAGAAATATAGTTTTTGCGACCGTTTTTAAAATTATAATTCATCAACTTTGTTGGATGTTCGACTTTTCTGATCTTAGAAAAGGGGACCGCCCTTCCCGTTGACCCAATTCCGAGTGTCTTTTTATTGAAAAGATAGTACGTATGAATGCCCTTATCATAGCTGTGATACAATTTTTACGAGAGTGCACAAATGACCAATAGGACATTGATAGTAGCAATGATACGTCAATGACGGGTAGATCATCAATAAAGACACCCACTCTGGGGGGTTTAGCCGAGAAATAGCACACCAGGCTCCGCGACCTTCCTGATGCGCTATTTTCCAAAACTTCTTGGTTGTTTCTCAGATATTACGCGACTGAGATCATGTTGTCTACGAAATAGCCTAGAAGTAGCCGGGAAATAATCGAGAAATAATCAAGACGCGACCGGCACACCGACGCGAGACGCGGTCTTCAACTGCTCGTCGAGCAGCCACCAGTCCCTTAAGCATTTGGCGGGGTCTCGTGGTGCTAGGCAGGGTCCAAGAACTGCAATTTTGGGTAGTTGAACCGACGGTGGTGTCGACATCTGAATAATGCCTCAGTAATGCGTCGTATACATAGTATCCTTGGGCCGAATTGAATGATCGAATCATCCGATTGAAAAAAGTCCACTTCGATTAAATCGACTTAGTCGACTATTCGAAAAGTGGAAAACCCGGCTTTGGCTGAATCTGTATGTCGATCATTTGAAAAATGGCCATTTTCGGATAAGTCGAGAAGTCGATCATTCGAAAAAGGGAGATTTCCGGCTAAGTCGAGAAGTCGATCAATCGAAAAGAGTTATATCCGACTTATTCGAAAATTCGCCATTCTCGAAAATCCTAGGTACTGAGAAAGATGTTGGAAATGCCAAGTACTCCATCCGGACACATTTTTCTACTTTGCGCGTAATCAATGCAGAATTTTTGTAACCACAGACAAGCATCATAATTGTTTTCTCTTATTTTTACATGTGCGTAGCGTTCAATAAATTTGATGCTGAATTAAGAGAAGATTTTGATTGAAGGTGTCTGAATGGAAATGAAATGGGGACACTGCGAGCAAATTATGCTGGTAATTGAAAAGCAAAATCGTCATATTAAAGGAATCGTACGCATAGAAAATCATAGCTCTTTTTGTGTAGCTTGGCCCCTTTAGTGAAAGAAAATGTCGGACAAGTGCCTGAGAAATTACATTAGTAAAGAAAAACTAGTCTGAATACACTGCAAAAAATAAATTGAAATTCGCGCCAAGATCGTTTTTGAAGCTTTCTGCGTTTGGAGACCTGGTCATAGACATTCTCGAAGTTTTCCCGCATGTGGAGTTTGGGCCATAGTTGTTTTAATGTTGTTTGACAGTCGAATCAACATTCTATGAAAAAGTGGTAGGTGGTGAACCAGAAAAGCTAGATGGTCGACCCATAGCAGTTTCCAGCTAGCCGTAGCTTCTAAAGGCTGTGTTCACGATGAATAACATGTTCGATTTCCACTGAGAAATGAAGTTGTTTGGTCGTGAACTATCGAACAATGAAGAAACAGTGAAGAAAAGCGCTCAGAATAAGCTACCATAGCGATCTGTGACGTTTAGGGCGTGGACGAGCTTACGCGCCCTGCTAGTTTCCGCAAATGCGCTAATGGTGAAATAAGCGCGAATCGATCAGGTTGGACGTGGCTTAGTCTCTTGGCGATCTGTCATCGAAAACGTGCGCGGAGCCACAAGCTTGTCAGAACGGGGAGTGATGGGATAAGAGCAGGCGCACTGGGCCAACAAAATCTTTTTTCGCCGTTTTTTTTACCCTGTCCCCTCCGGCATCTGCCACCTTAGTGTTTTCACACTAAGAATTTAAAAACGAGATTTGTCTTGAACACTGCCCTTAGAGGCAGTGTTCACGATGATTTTCGTCCCCGAGATTTTCAGATAAAACAATGCGTTGGCCTCCAAGTGTTACCAAAATTACGAAGAAAAGGCGAGAAATGCATTGAAACGTCGTATTTCAGTGACATTTTTCTATAACATGGACTAGTTGTCCGGTTGGATGAACATGTTCACGATGGTTGTCATCGGTAAAAAATGGGGCTAATCGAACTCAGAAATTTGTGGGGAAGTTCCCGAGGATAATAGACCTGATTTGGTCGTTATCACTCGGTCGAGGGGAGAGGAGCGAGACCTCCCCCCGGAGGGGGACGTCTCGCCCCTCTCGCCTCGAATTATACACAACGATAAGGCGTTCGAAACAGTCAACTCGGGGGGAGAACAAGAGAAGTTCGCTTCACGGTTGTTCCCATGGCCTCCCCCCGAACATGATGAACGCGAAAACAAAGCCGTAGCATATACGGTGATGCAGACGGGCTAGTCGCCAGATGGTCTGTCACTTCGCAAGTTGAGAGGTAGATCTGCCACTCAAGGACTACGTAAGGCATCTCTGTCTGGTTTTCAGAGGAGCTAATAAGCTTCTCTATAACCTTTAGTCGGAGGTGAATATTTTTGAACCGATCGCAGTTTTTCAGGAACAGGAGACTGTCGAATACAGCGAGTTCTAGCAAGCTGATTTTTGATCAATCATTGAACAATGGGAAGATCTGCAGTCGGAAGGTCGCGGGAAGACCTGCAGTCGGGAGAACAAGAGAACTCCAGCTGTGGGAACTTCCCCTATTACTCTGCTGTCAAGACGTCCCCTTCGCCTCCCCCAATTCGGGGGAAGTTCCCCAGTTGTTTCGAGGGAAGTTCTGCTGTCGTTCTCGGGAACTTCCCCACGAATATCTGAGAAAATGGAGGTATGTTTTAAGCAAAACAGTTTTAGTTAGGGTCCGAAGGAAGGAACAGACCAATAGAGATTAGCGAATTGTAAAGGACGGGTTCACAAAAGATCTCATTGTCACAACAAACACTTCCTGTGATACTTAGAACGCGGCGTGATACTTAAGAATTTCGTGGACTTCTGGTGCGTTTTGCTCCATTTCTACGTAATTTCAATTCTACCCGGAGGCCACCTAATCAATATAGCGAATAATCTCAAAAGTGAAGATTATCGTGAACACTGCCTTTAAGAGCTGAAATAGGCCTCGGTTGATATCTGAGCTAGGTATGGGGTGTCAGCTTGTGCGCTACAATTAGGACATCGCGACGCATCCGCGCGCGCCCGAGGAAAAGGACCATCCTTATCAAATCTCTGTTCATACAGTGAGCGCGGATCGCACTGATACTTTGCGTTCCCTGTTGCGCGGTAGCGCAAGCTCGGTGTCCGCATGCTATAACATGTGGCATCTAGTTTATACTAACCGTCGGGACAGGGGCTGTCTACACAACGAGGGAGGAGTTGTCCCGTTTTTCGCAGTTTGAAACGTCACGCCACTCAACGCGAGCGAAGTGGTCCCTAGTGGAATTAGAGTGTAAAGAGCCCCTGTCCCCTAACCGTACGGCGTCGATAGGGACCGCCATGTATTAACACGATCCGTGCAGACTGTACACTCGTTTCTCTATACCTCGGTGACCGGTAAAATCCTTGCGGCCTCCTCGCTTCCTCAGGGCCTAGAGCTGCGGCTCCCTTGGTTATGATAACCGAGGGTGCTCGACCCTGATTCGGCATAAATTCTATTTGCAGCAAGTATACTAACCATGAAATCGGGTGTACTATATCGCTGGGTAGTGAAGATATGGATGAAGTCGTTGTTTTTGAAAAAAAATTTAGCACAATATCAAAAAACCCTTCTCAAGACCTCTTCTCCTCTAAGGCATTTCATTTTTAAGCAGATCGATTCCCATACTGTTATCGTTCTTTTGAGGAGTGAACCCCATTCAACTCTTCTAGCGATGATGGCGTTTAAAGACACGGAGACGCGTTTCTTCTTTCTACTATTTACGTGTATACCTGTTGTATAGAATGCCGTATATATGCCGTGTGTTGTATATAATACCGTATGTATGTCTATATGTTGCATATAATGTGGTCTTGTATACCTGTTGTATATTCATCGTGTTTTTGTGATTTTTCGTGTCATTACGGCTTTTGATACATAAATTTCTCTTCCGCCAAGGTCTTCATTGTTATTGAAAACTCTTACTGACTTGATGCTGAGTTACATGTTCGCTTAGAAACGTTTGGGAAACTGAATGTAAGTAACCCGTTACATAGGGGCAAAGGTTGAAAAAAAAAGCATATTTGAAAAGGCTAAAGCGAGCTACATTTACCTCAGAAGTAAGTGAAATGTTGCCTTGAGGTAACATTTCTGCATCCTAAAGCTAAGTTACTTGTATGCTAAAAGTAAGTTACTTGTATGCTAGAAGTAAGTTGGTTGTATGCTACAAGCGAGTTACTTGTATGCTAAAAGTAAGTTACTTGTCTACTAAAAGTAGGTTACTTGTGTGCTAAAAGTAAGTTAGTTGTGACATAAAAGTAAGTTACTTGTGACTTTTGCAAAGTAAGTTACTTGTGACATTAAGTAAGTTACTTGTGACTTAAATTTAAGGTACATGAAGACTTCAAGTAACTTACTTTAAAGGGACATTTATTTTGATTCAGAACCTCTGAGCAGAAGGGTGCCCACAACGATTCATCGGTCGCACGAAAATATGGTGCCTCTATAGTTTGGACACGCACCGTAGTCGTCCGACAAATAGCAGAAATCTGTCAGCAACATCAATAAGGTTTCTTAAAAAATTGCTACCATCTGACCTACACCCACAAAGTTTCTTCTAAAAGCAAATATAAATAAAAATCGTGTTTAAATCAATGACTAAAATCAAATACAGATTCCCGGATGAGCGTAATTATTTTCGAAGAGTGTGATTGACAAGAAGTTTTTTTGTAGTCAGGTTGTAAGATCCGACTTTGCGACAATATTCGGATTTTGAACTATTCGAATATCCGACGTTTCGACTGTAGTCGGATATAACCCTTCCGAATATTCGACTTTTCGACTGTAGTCGGGTATCACACTTTTTCGAATATTCGACTTTTCGACTGTAGTCGGATATCGCACTTTTTCGAATATTCGACTTTTCGACTGTAGTCGGAAATCGGAATTTTTCGAATATTCGACTTTTCGACTATAAGCGGATATCGCACTTTTTCGAATATCCGACTTTTCGAATAAAAGTCGACTTTTTTATCCGGCTGAAACAGTCGGATACTCATCCGATTATTCGATTCGGAACAAGTATTCAATGCACTTGGCCACACTTGTTTTACTGTGCCACACTGAAATTGAGCTCCTATCCGGGGTTTCCCTCACCTGTCAAAACCAGCGGAGTCGTTGTGGCATGAAAAAATGTGCGTGGCCAAGTGTGATGCCACAATGCCCCCCGCTGTGATAGAACCCCGTAGGTTTATGGTAGGTTCTAGACCGCAATTTCACCAATTCTGCAAGATTCTAGGGTGCATGTAGGACTCTACGACTTGTGGAAATGACTGCGATAGCGTGTTGTGCGCCGATGTGCAGGCCGCGTTGCATGTTTGGGTCAAATATCATAGAGCAACAGTACAAGTTACGCGCAACGTTGTGTATTAATAGCGCAAGTCACATGAAACTTTAATAAAAAATCTCGTAAAGTTAGGGGTCGTTTATACTTCCGCCGCGGAGCGGCGCGGCAATATGTGGGGCGGCGCGGCGCGCCGCTTGAAAAATCGCGCCACCAGGATGTATAATCGGGCTGCGTCGAATTTACGCGGCGACGTCACAGAATGATGTTGAACACAGCCTGGAGTAGTTCTGACATAACACAAGGCCGATTGTATTGAGTGATTTCTTGTGCAAAAAAAAACATCTATGATTTTTCGTACCATAACACAGCACCCGAAGGCAATAGAGTCTTCGAAAACGATTTCTCTTGAGAAAAATGATTTCAAAAGCTAAAAAAATGACCTTTTCACAACCCAGCCTACTCTAAACAACGCCCAGGACCTTGGAAGGAATTTTAGAGATTAGTCAGAAGAACAAAATTGAGACTGTGTATGAAATAACAGCAAAAGAAGCATACTATGTCAATGCGGATCGCACGCGGCCGCCGCGCCGCCTGCTTTCCTCGGGCGCGCGGCAGCACCTAGGCGGCGGCCGCGTGCGGCACCGTTGGAAGATTTCGAGCAGAAAACTTTTAACGCCTCGCGGCGCCGCCAGGCGGCGCCGCTTGATCGATATGACTGTGTTGCATCTCGCCGCGCCGCGGCGGAAGTATAAACGACTCCTTACGCGTAACATAGCTCAAGGCGATATGTGTACTTAAGGAAAGTTGCGTGCAACTCATGCAACTTGCGTTAAAGTCTCACGAACTTATTCAGAATTTCCTGAGTATGGCTTTCCTATTTCATTTTCACCTGGTAGAAGTAAGGCTTAACGGACTTATCATGTCAAAATATCTTTATGGTGTGCTATAATGGGCTCTGAGACTCGGGATAGTGCATAATTTTTGCGCATATTGCCGTGAAAATCTCGAATTCAGAACGGATATCCGGCAGTATAATTTGCGAGACGACGAGCTTGTTCCTGCCCCGATGGGATTACATTTACACTTTTTCCGAAGAATTCCAGCCTGAAAATGCCCTCCGTGTCGATTTCAGAAGAAGGCCGCATTGGGAACCTCAGCCACCCAAAATTCAAGCGATGACACAATGGGCCGCAGCAGCACGGTTGTTTAGAAGACTGTTTTTTTGTTGATGGCAGTTATCCATTTTTTGTCTTTACGTATTTGTCTGTTTTCTCTATGACTGAAGATAGGATCTCTTGTGACCTCTTTGTTGATATTTTTTTTCTGTTAATGTTCTTCCACAGTCAGGCCCAAGCCAGTGTTACACTGCAATATTTTTTCTGTTGGTAATGATTTGATGAACCTTACAGAACCTTTCTTGAGCGTTCTTTTTTGTTTTATAGCCGCAGCACGGGTGCACGACGCCCACTACACGTGAGCAGAACCTTAGGGCTTCAAAATTTGCTGAGAGCAGCCGCGACAAGTGCTGCCGTGCGCCAGGGACCGGATGCATCAACGCTCCGGGTTGGGGCACGGGCTGGGCAGTCGGCGTCTTTGAAGATCTCCGTAGATCACAAAATCAGTCGTGCCCCTGCAGTGTCTTTCGCTTCTACAGCCGCCCAACATCCTAGCTGGGGCAGGTGGGGAAGCGAAGGACACTGCAGGGGCACGATTGATTTCGTTATTTACAGAGATCTTCAAAGACGCCGACTGCCTTGCCCCTGCCCCAACCCGGGACATTGATGCGTCCGGCCTCTGGATGCCAAGAATTCATTGTTCATTGCAGCAGCATATGCTGCGAGGGTCCGCAGCATATGATGTCGTGCGCCTGATAGCCAAGGATCCATTGCCGCAGCATATGCTGCGCTCAAAGCTTCACATACCGCAAAGGAGGAGATGAGACTCTAGGAAATATGCTGCTACATTGTTGCTAGCCGCGAATCCATATCGGCAGCATAAAGGGCATTCAGGGCTGGATATGCTGTGAGATTTCCGCCCCTTTTTTCAATACCACCTTTCGTAGCCGTTCCGGTGATCCTGTCTTGATGCGAGAGTGGTACTTAGCGAATTCCAGAGATATTTCAACCGGTGATCCAGTCTTAATGCGAGAGTGGTACTCAGCGAATTCCAGAGATATTTCAAACTTCACAAGCCGTGCTGCTTTCACTTCATCGCTAAATTGGTAATCTTTTGGCACGGATGTAGCGGAGAATAGCAAATATGGCAACCGTTCGCCGCATGTGAACTCGCATTAGTGGCCGGTTGATGATTGAGGTCAACATTCAGCATATGCTGTTTTAAGCATGAGCTGAAAGCGCCCACAGGGAAAGTGTCTTTTGTGGTAAACGAATCTGCGAAAACGACTTGTATTGTAAATATCTCTTAGGCCCCTGTCAGAGTTGGTTGAAAAAACGCCGTGGCCAGCCCAGTCGATAGGCAAGAAAAAAATGGACGATGGAGGTTGCAAAAAGCACCCGATGGGGCCAGCTGTGGCTGACGCCGTCAATATGTATGAATTATGTGGAACGATGTCATGGACATCATTCATTTCTTACTTCATATCATAAGAACATCGGTTGGGTCAGCCACATCTGGTGTTTTTTTCCATCCCAACTCATTCATGTCTTTCATGATTATCGACCGAGCTGGCTACGCCGATCGGCCAACTATGACCGAGGCCTAAGACCTCCATAGTAAAAACTGCTCAGTATCTCACCTCGAGCTGTGGGTTCCAAAAAGTTACAAGCTTAAAACAGTCGTTTTTTGTACTTTTTGTACCTTCCGAAACGCGCACTAGTCCTTGTAAAATTCGGAAAAATCCTCATAATTGTGCTAATGTCAACGCACACAACTACCTCGTGAGCAAAGTTTCACTTTGCAATTGTACAAGTAATAGAAGAGCAATCTCCACGTTTTCTACATGTGTTAGATGCAGGTTGACAATCTTGAGATTCGTGCAGTTAAAATATCGGAAATCCTTCATTAGACACCCTTGGGAACCTCTTGAAGAGTCTGACTTGTGTTGCGCAAACTCCAATTTGTTAAATGAAGGATTTCCGAAAATCTACCTGCACGAACCTCGAGATTGTCCCACCTGCATCAATCATGAATAAAACGTAGAGATTTCTATTCTTGCTTGTACAATTACCACTCAAAGTTTCGTAGCATTTTGCCGCGCGCGACGTTTTTGAGAAACGACCGCATAAAAGATTTTATTAAAAAAAGAGATTTTGGGGAGCTTCGGTTCACAAAGCACATTATTGAGTAGAAATTTGAGCTGTGAATGCGACAGCGTTTTCAGAATCCTAAAAAGTCTTCGTTCAAAAAAGTTACAAGCATCGGAAGCCCGTCCCTACTATTCTCAGAGGGATCCCAAGCTCACTTTCCTGCTGAAAAACGGCCAACTTTCTCATTGTGAGCACTGCTTTGAATCGGATTTAGAAAAACGAACGACCATCTCATTGACAGACAATCGCTGCATCCATTGAGTGTCGAATACACATTAAATTCGAACACGAGGCAGTTTCAAGCACAGTCAGAGAACGTAATATTAGGGAAGCACGTGCTCCTATTGTGTTTCAAAATGCAGCACGTACCCCAACAAATAGAACGTTCAATGCGTTCATGATACACACTCAACTCGATGGCAAAGCATTGTTTTTTTTCTCGAATTGAACTCAATATTCAATATGTATGAAAGGGATATGTCCGTCAGTTACGGTATAACTTTCTCAAAGCATCGCATGTCAACCGAGATCAGCCGTACTTTTCGAACAAGCCATTTCCAAGAAAATTTTACGACCCACTCTTGAGCCAGGATCTAGATGTCGGTAGAGTCGCCAGCTCAATCACCCATGTTCGATGTACTTGACCTAGCCCAACCGCTGGAGGCCTTGTCAAACCGCTAGGGGTCCCAGATTATGTTTGGCGAGCTGGCAGCGCCGCATCTCGGTGTGCTGCTACGATAGCGCTAGTCTACCTTGCAGTGTTGCTCATAACCCACCCAACTAAGCATTTTGACACAGAGTCGATGATCCTGATCTCAAACAGCACAAATTATTATATTAAGTAGGTGTTGCAAGCGAAAGGTTTACACTTCTTATTGTTAGGTGGCTACTTCCCTAAGTTTCCATCATTAAAGGCAGCATACACGGTCGTAAATTTGGTTGAGATAACTACGGAAACAGAATGGTATGGCTCAGAACACAACGCCTACGCATTTTGAAGCGTCAAAACAACCCACAATGTCGCTACACGATTGAGAATTTGGCTCCGTCCCTGCATTTTTCCGCCCTCTGTATTTGCGTCCTCCTCCAAAACAGGGGTGCTGGGATAAGAACGTAAAGGCCAACCGAACATTGGTGGACACGACGCGGTCGCGTCACGGCTCTATAATTTTCTAAGTTTTGGTTCCTATTTTGTTATATCTTGACCACAGGTGGTGCTGCTTTTCTGATTCCTAGCCCAGGCAGATCCTCGACTGCTGACCTCTGGAGAAGGACGGTATGTGAATGAAGACACACCGCTCTCCACTTCTTTTATACCCTACCCTTTATCAATTAATTATCATCAATTTTGTTTACGAGAGCCGTGACGTGACCGCGTCGTGTCGAGCAATGTTCGGTTGGCCTTTACGTTCTTATGGGTGCTGGGCCATTCACACCGTCGTCGATGTGTGTGGCTTACTTACTGTACTTATTCCACCACCTACAAACTTCGCCTACGGTGGGAATGGCCTAGCACCCCTGTTTTGGGTGACGCAAATACAAGGGGCGGAGCCAATTCTAACCCTTGTAGCGTCATTGTGGGTCGTTTGAAAAAAACACACAACGCGGCTCAAAATGCGTGGGCGTTGTGTTCTTAGCCATACCATTCTATTTCCGTAGTTATCTCAACCAAGTTTACGAGCGTGTATGCTGTCTTTAAAGGCACAGAACACCCAGAAAATTATTTTTGAGTTTTTATGCTGATCTTGGAGTGATTCACGCGCTAATCACGGAGGTACAGTACCGCGCATATTTTTTTGTTGCAAAAACGGCGTTTTGCGGCATTTTTCGAGCTCACAAAGCGTCGCATCGCCATAACTCCTTTCAAAATTGACGAAATGAGTTTTTCAGGAAGTTTTCGTGTTCCTCTATGCGAGGCGAATGTAATGGCACAAGTAGAAAGCTCTTGTAGCTCCGGTATTTCGTTCAAAAACGTGTATTTCCTTCTGAGATTCACATCGACCACAGGTCAAGACAGAACAGATTTCTGCTATCATGACCATCTGATCAGTTCATAATGAGGGATTTTGTCTTACAAATGCTCATTTTTCGATAAACTTCTGGAGTTGGATCTATGATTTTGTAACACTATCGTATAGGACTAAATGGAAACGATCTAAAATGACTTCATAATTGAATATGGACCACTTTGAAACAAGTTATGGCGTTGCGGCGCTTTGTGAACGCATTTCTTTGCAA
This sequence comes from Aplectana chamaeleonis, assembly GCA_029168955.1. Taxonomy (NCBI): domain Eukaryota; kingdom Metazoa; phylum Nematoda; class Chromadorea; order Rhabditida; family Cosmocercidae; genus Aplectana; species Aplectana chamaeleonis. Next base: position 64,693 of record JAPDOI010000769.1, read on the forward strand.
GAAATTTGCTCGGTACTGTACCTCTGAAATCGTTCAAGACCCCCTTTGAACAGAGTCATGGCACCTTACAGATGCCTACATTTTGAAGGTCAAAAGTTGTTGGACGAGTTGTCTCAAGCTAGCATTTATCTTCATTCGCAATCGTTTCGCAAGAGCGAGCCAGGATAGCGAGACAGTCGGGGATTGGAATGAAGAACTACGACTTGTTGAGAATTCATCCATCCATCTATCAGCTATCGAGTTCGGAAATCTGGTAGGCGGTGTGGCCTGTGGTGGTGAGCGAGGGAGCTCGGGCCTGTGCTGGTCGCTTACATCTCGCTTGTTTGATGATAATGAGATCTCGCACCTGACACGTGTTATATAGGAGCGGTTAACTATGCAATCAAACAAAAATCACAAAATTCATGTCTGAGGGTGTACTGTGCTTCTAAGTTGAATAATCACTCCACTAGGATGATACCAAGTCTACTCACTCTCTGGTCTCTTACCGAAGATTTTCTCATTTGAGGCGACATCCACTGATCAGCTAAACTCTGTCCGAATGAGTGTCCGCCCACGCGGTAAGCATGCGCGGCGGGTAGCCGTCACGAAGACATTTTTCAGACAAGCTGACCCACGACTGGGATACAGCTGACTGGAATATTGTTCCGTATTCGCCTGATGTTCGTGCTAATCAAATCACAAATCCAAAAATACCTTCGCGGCGGCCGGTAACCACGCCTGCGGCCGCGTGGGCGGAAAGTCTCATTCAGGTAGACCTGAATAACTCTGTGGAAGTAATAAAGAAAATATTAATTCTATTGTGACGTTCTACGTCGGGCGTCATGTGCGACCAGAGGATATCCGACCGATCGTGTCTAAAAATCACTCATCCCGTGCGGGTAGTCGCGCCGCGGCGTCGCATTGCAGCGCGCATTCTCCCGACTGCTAAGTATTTTCTTGCCTGTATTCCATATTGCTTCAAGTACTCAAAGAATGCTGCATATTTTGTTAAAGCGAATGTACTTACGAACACCGCTGAAACAGTACAGAAGAAGCAGGACCATCGCATAGATTTGCCGTGCAGACATTTGGCTCTTGAGGAATGGGGTCAGGTTCTCTCTACACACGGAGGGAGGAGCACGGACGAGATTCATTGCTGACGCGAGGCGCGTGGCCAAACTTTTCATCCTATTACCCCATCATTGGAGCGCGCTTGCCACAAGCTCGCGAGATTTCACAGGCTTTCATGTTTTTATTCATTCTCACATGACTTTTCTTTATGTTCCTGGAATGTTCCTCTCATGATCTCATCCTGGACACTCATTTCAATAACTCTTCTATGTTCTCGTGCCGTTTTACCGCTTGATATTTGTAGAAATTGTGATATCGTATTAAAGGTCGAGCACCATTTCAGATGTAGTGATGGGATCGTTGCCGCCGACAACCAGTTTGGCTCTGGATTATGAAACGCAAAGCAAAGAAATAGTCATGTGAGAATCACTAAACACATGAAATGTCATGGAATCTCACGAGCTTGTGACAAGCGCGCTCCAGTGATGGGGTAATCAGGTAAAAAATTCCGTCGCGCGCGTCGCGTCAGCAATGAATCTCGTCCGTGCTCCTCCCTCTGTGTGTAAAGAGCCCCTCACCCGAGAAATGATAGCAACTGAAGCGACGGTTTTCTCTACAAATGGTGGCTACCTTCGAATTTTAAGCAGGCTCAAGCGGACAATGGTAGGGACGCGAAAAATTCCGAAAAAATGGAAGTTTGGGGGAACGTTAAAGTTCAACCGAAGATGAAAATTCTGGATTTGGTCTTGATTGGAGAGGTGAAATTAATTCTTTTTAGGCTCTCCAGTCGGGAGCATAATGTTAAATGCAAAAAATACAAAAAGAAAACAAAAAGTTAGAAAAGTTAAAAATCTCTCTTCCATATTTCAGCTTGCAAAATGGGCAAGAAAAGTCACTGATGGGAGGACGTGAAATTATTTTGACCTTTTTTTCTGAGACTTTCATTACCAAGATAGGAACTTAGCTCTTTCGACGTATATGACGAACCGGCTCTGTATTTTCAAAATTCATTTAGCCTAGCCATGGTTTCGTAAGAGTGATCTCGTACCGGAAGAAAACTAAAGTCTGCGTGGAATTTGTGATTCAGCGAGTCTGTTAGTATGGATCAAACCGGTCAATAATAGTTTGCAGAATCATTGAATTCCGCCTTCTGTCATTTCGTATTGAACCAAAGAGCGTCAATGTGGTCACACCGAGCTATGGTACATCGGAATATTCTAGGTAAGCCGGTTCTATGCAGACGGAGTTCCCAATGCATGGTGGGAGGTGTCGCTAGGAGAGGCCCTAATACATAGTATATGCGACAGAAGTTCTTCACTATTAAAGGTGGAAGTTGAAGCTCGTCTGTTGAACCTTCACTGACTACGTTTTTGGCAATAAACCCGTCGTCAGGTCAACTGAAAAATGTAATACTAACAAATCGACAATATGTTCGCACCGACACCAACTATCACCAATTAAGGTTCAACAGACGAGCTTCAACTTCCACCTTTTATAGTACAAAACAATGAAGCTCAGGGAAACATCGATATTGCCAAGAAGTTCTTCAATTGAAATTTCGAAAACTCTCAAGTATCCACTAAATATTCCTCGAGAGATTCTCGAAATTCCTACTGCTCTCATTTCTAAATTAAACTACCTAATCATTCATTGACAGTTCGTGGTTATAATGGGACAATAGCTGTGAAACTTGAGTTCCTTTTGAGCTATAGATTGAGAACAGGCAAGAGGAAGCACCGTATTTGCGAGAATACTACGCCGCGACGCGACCGCCCGCATGGGATGGGTGATTTTCAGACACGATCTACCCGATCCCCTAAAGTCGAAGGTTTACCGATGTGTTATTCGACCAGTGACGCTCTACCGTGCCGATTTTTGGCCTGCGACGAAGGAGGCAGTGCGCCGCCTCTGCGTGATGGAAACGAAGATGTTGAGATAGACAGGTGACCTGACTTGCCTGGATCGCGTGCGGAGCAGGGATGAGAGGAATAAAAATTTTGAATTTCGGTAATCGGAAAACGGAAATCGGAACAAAATTAAAATTTCGGAAATCGAAACAAGTTTCAAATTTTCGAAAATCGGAAAAAGAAATTCCGAGCCCCATAATCTGGGGAAATCGGAATTCGGAAATCGGAACAAGGTATACTAGCTGCTGGCATCGGAGAGTATGCCCTCAAATTTCGGGTCTAAAAGTGTCGTCATCATCGAATAGTCATTCCCCAGATACTTACATACAGGCCATAAAACGGCCAAAGTCTCACCGTCGACTGCGTACCACGCGCTGCGCGACCGCACGCGCGTCGGAAGCAGACGAGTTTTGGCCGCCGCGCGACGAGTTTCGGCGACCGCGCGACGTTTCGGCCGCCGCGCGGTGGCCGAAACTCGTCGCGCGGCGGCCAAAACTCGTCTGCTTCCGAGGCGCGTGCGGTCGCGCAGCGCGTGGTACGGAGTTGACGGTGAGACTTTGGCCGTTTTATGACCTGTATCCATCCTTGGCACTAAACCGTTAAGAGTTAGATGCCTGATCCCATGCAAATCCCATCAGGGATGTGCGACTAACGATTAACGGCTTCAAAAACTAACGAGCTTTTTCGGTGTTACTTAAAACGGCTAACAAATAAAGAAAAGTTACAAGGAAAAGTTCGTTAGAAAATCCATGATCACCATACGCAGCATGTCAATACAAAGAAAAGCGTTGCCGCTTTGCATCGCGACCGACTGTCGCGGAGCTCCCGCCCTGCAAACCTGTCGCAGTCGCAGTGCGCTGCACAGCGACAGCAAAAGTGGCAACGACAGGCATCGGCAGATTTGCAATATGGCAGCTCTTCGCAACACATCGCTGCGACGTATCCTCTGGTTCCGAGCCAGATTTACTCTGTTCCCTAGCGCGCTTGTGCGAAGTGAGGGTGGAGACACCGAGAAGCTGTGGGGAGAAGGAAAGGCAGCGTACGCTCGCAGACGCACGCGACGAACGGGAATAAATTACACTCGGAAACAGAGAATACACGCGACAACTGTTTTACTTCTACGACGGCCAGTACCGTTGTTCCTAAGCTGGTCCCGCCACGATTTGTGTTAAATGTCATGACTGTCGCTCATGACAACGACAAAGTATAACATTCACCTAACGCGTGCGAAGTAAGCATTGAAACTGAGGCATTTCTGTGCATACCATTCTATTTCCGTACTCAGATACTCGCTGAGCAGCCAGGGGTGCGTTCCAAGAAGATTTCCGTGGGAGGAAAAACAAGTCTGATAAGATACAACGAATGATAGTCTAGCATATAGGCTCATTTCAGGCGATCTCTCAAACTATGATTGGTCGGCTCTTATCAGATTAATTTTTCCTCCCGTTGGAAACGTTCTTGGAACGCACCCCTGGGCACTGAAACGGCCTATCATTTTCTGAGCAGCATCATGAAGATATCTGCTGACGACCGCCCACCAGTTTGTGATTGGCTGATGGACTCAGCGTTACAAAACCCATCGTCGCAGGATATCGTTCCATGATGCTGGAAATGCAGCATATGTCGCGGAGCTCCGGCGCTCTACGGAAGAAAAATGTCCTAGAGTCAGCGGCCGCTCGCCATTGGATTGCTCCGCCCGCCCCTCTTCCTAACTGGTCTAATCCTGGCATGTTTAGAAAAAAGTATCAACAATGTTGCTGGTATAAAATGCTTCTCATTTCACAGTGTGTTTCAGTCGGCTCTTCGGAGTCGGACCTGGAAGGTGGCCTCGAGTCACTCACCAGGGATGCGTTCCAAGAACATTTCCATGGCAAAACGCGTCCATGGAAACGTAGCCATGGCTGCGTGAAAGCATTTTACAGTTATGATTCATAGCCATGTGAAGCAAACCTGACCATGGAAAGGCCTTTTGCCCTCCCACCCCGTCGTGGGAACATTCTTGGAACGCACCCCTGAAGATCCACCGGATACCGGAGGATAATTTTTGTCGCCGAGGGGAGGGGCTCCCCACGGCTCTTGGGGGGGGGTGGTACCCAACTGTGGGGTCACCTCCCCACGATCCACGGTGGGGTGCACTCATTGCGGACCGTGGTAGTGGTGTGACCCCCCCTCAGGAATTTGTGGCAAGGTTACATGCGAGTTAACGACTCCAAACATGTTACCTGTGACATTTCTTTCACAAGTTTAATTTACGTGTAACTTTCAACACTGTACGTATGTTGCGCGGCATGAGTTGCCTAACATGTGACATAAAATACTCGCGTGTAACTTAAACTTAATATTTTAGTGCACATGTAACCTACATAGGCTGTCGAAAGTTGCGTGTAATTAGACTAATGACGGGTGTGTTACATGAGAGTTTGCGTGTAAAATGTTTATTGTAGGATTCGAATGTGACGCGACAGCCCGTCAAATATTCGGCAAAATTTAGATTTGCGGGTAATCGTTGGTGTAAAACAAGTTGGGGGGGGGAAGCACTCAAGATTTATCCATTATAAAATTGAAAATTCCCCTGATATCAGATGCGTGATAGCGTGACCAGTCATTGTTTCCAAAGAAACTTCATGTAAATATATAATTTCTTCAAGCGGTATCATTTATTCTTCACTTGATCTCTCTGTGCCCCCACAACAAGAGCGGTAGTTTTCGAATGGGTGAGTGATGTTCTTCTCCGAGCGGTTGTTCGAATGTGGCTAACAGAGATTCCGGCAATGTGCCTTCAGCGGGTGACGGTAGTAGTCGTGGTGGGACCTCCTACCGCTCGACTGCGACGCGTGTTCGGCAAACGCAGTTTCAGAGTCATTTAGCGACTATTTGACCGGCTTTTCCTCGGGATTTCTTATCTGAATAACGAGTAGTGTTGTTTTACCGCTCTTAAATGGGATCAGCAGGCAACTTTTTCGCTCGTATTTGCCAGAAGTTCTTGAACGTGGTTCTGATGAAGTATACGCTCCGTAATCAACCTTCAACACTGGGGCTTGAAGAAAATCATAGCATAGTCAGATTTCAAAAACTAATCAATACAATGCCAGTTTGCATTTCAAAAATCATGAAGGCCCGAAATTCCTGACATCATGCCTTCATTTCATCCTCTTTAGGGTTACTAAGGGAACTTAAGGAGCCCTAAATCTCAAATACGCCTTAAAGAAAATCTACTAGGACGGCACACCCCGGTGAAGATGAGGAATGACCGCGTCAGGCGAAAGCCAACCGATTAAGTCAAAGTAAGTCAATAAATAGAATAAACACTTAATTATTTACTCGGAATTTCGGGTGGACTTTTGCAATCAAACAGATTTTTCTAATTTTTTTCATTCAATCGAACAATTCTGAAGAGCTTTTTCCAAAATTATTCATTGATTCTGATATTTCTAAAAGACCTTATTCGAAACAATCTCACCTATTTTAGAAATTTTAAAACGATTTATTTTAGTTATTTATTGAATTGAAGCATCTTAAAATTTTGATTTTCAAAATATTCACTCATTTGAAAGATATACCCGAATACCAATTTAATGCACTTGCAAATAGACCGAAAATCCAATCTTCTAAGTTAGAGTTCAACAGAGAACTTTCGGAGCTCTAAATATTTTTTGCCATTTTTCGAAAATCCCGTTTCCTAACGTTCATTATTTCTGGGCGTTGCCAACACTTCGTTCTTTGAGTAAACCTTTACACCAAACCCTGCCACAAAATCCCTTCAAGGATCCAACTATTTCACTCCCAAACAACAATCTTTCTTTCAGATTCGAATTTCAGGCGTCGTTTCGCCAATACGGGCTACGGTCGTTGGCGGGTTGTGCGGTCCGTGGTCGATAAGTGCAAATCGGTATCGATTTTAAACCATCGGCATGGCGCTGTGTGTGCGGCAGGGAGGGGGTGGCGTCCCCAGCGAGGTCGGCTCGTCATCGATCGTGCTCGTTATCGATCGGTGTTTTTTGCGCCTCACTTTCCTCTCCTCTTCCTCCTTCATCCTCCAGTTTACACAATTCCTTCCTCATTCCTCCATTCATCAAAGGCCAAGGCTAGAAATTCCTGCTAAAAAGTGGATTCCTGACCCTGGGATCGTTTCTCGGCTCGGAGCTAATTCAAATTCGATTTTTAGGGTTCTCTTTACCTCCATGGTTAGGGATGGTGAGGCGCCGGTCAGAGTTGGTGCTATTTGCACCTGTATCCCCCCCGCACCCCCCAACACCACCCCGGTCGATACGTATGTTTAAAATGATGGAGTGAGGTTGAGAAAATCACTCGATGTATACAACTAGATATGACGATGATTACGTGGCCAACAGGATTGCACCTGTTCAGAGGAATAGTGAAGGAGAGTATGGTGAAGTAACGGAGGTAGCAGTAAGGTTAGCTTTCCAGTGATACGCAATGTTTTATCATCGACCCGCCCTCCCGGTGATTTTCTCATCCACGTATTGCATGGATATCGACCGCGTCGGATACATCGAGTGATTTTCTCAACCTCACTCCATCATTTTAAACATACGTATCGACCGGGGGGGGGGGATACACCGAGTGATTTTCTCAGCTTCACCTCACCATGTTGTTCATACGTATCGACCGGGTGGGTGTTGGGGGGGATACACCGAGTGATTTTTGCATCCCATTTCCAATGCATTCTGTGTGTATCGACCGGGCTGGAGACGTCGGCTCATCCAACTATGACCGGGGCCTGAAGGGTTTTCGAAGAAATTCTCCTCATTACTAACACTTCTTTATTTGTTGATAAAAGTAGTTGTCCTCTCCTGAAGATCAATTCTTGCGTGAGGTTCTCCTATC
>JAPDOI010000769.1:77500-162500 GCA_029168955.1 Aplectana chamaeleonis
CCTAACATTGAAAGGTGAGAAAAAAACGTATCGGATTCATTTCAGCAGAAAAGAACTCAAGACATCATTTGAAGGCGCGAAAAATTGCGTCAGATTCATTTTAGCAGGGAAGAATTCATGGCCAAGTTACATGTAATATCGCTCAGTCGTTTAGTTACATGCAACGTGGTTGATGTAAATTACTCGCTATTATAGGCATGTTACACGTAAAATTGGCGTGGCAAGTTACAGGCGACTTTGTCAAAGTTACTTGCGATGTTGTGCAAGTTACATGTATTATTAGTGCAACTTAAGTGTTACCTTAATGGAAAATTCTGCTAAGTTACCCGTAACATCGCTTCAAGTTACTTGTGAATTTGAAGTAAGTTGCGTGAAGCCATCACGCAACTTGCGTCAAAGTCTCAGGTAACTTAACCAGAATTTCCTGAGTCTGGGGACCCCAAAGCGGATTATCACAGTGGCATGTCCCCGGGGCATGTTAGGCCGGAAATTTTTTGTGATGGTGCGCTCACGGCGAAATTTTAGTGAAGGTGCGCGTCTCGGAACACTGCCGACGGTGAGCGCACCTTGTCGCACACGGACGCGCGCTGGGAGCAGCATAAGTCGCGAGATTTGGCGTGGATACCAAGGCTGGGAGCAGCATATGTCCCGTGAACTGGGGTTTGGAACGCAAAACTGGCAGCAGCATATGCTGCGGTGGTTCCGCCCCGTTACGCCCACTTTTTCAGCAGCTAGGGAACGGCCTTGGCCTAGAAACCTCCATGATGTGTCCTAGCTGCTTAGCGATTATGCGAGTAGCTATCTCAACCAAAATCTAGGATTTAAACTTTGTTCTCTATCAAATACGTATATGAAATTTTAGTAATACATGCAGCTATCCATGTCTCCTCTTTTTTTCACTCTTGTTATTTCGGCTTTAGCAGTGTCTATTGTCAAAGTTTGGATTACTATAGACTCACGAATAAGGTCTAACGATTAACGATGGTTTTGGCTCGTTTAACGACTAACGAATTACAGAGTTCCAATTATGCATTTACCTGGATCCCATAGAAAATAAGTCCTTTAACAGGTCTTAACAAAGTTGGCGAGTCTCAACACGTAAGATTCTGACAGTGGATGCAGGTTTGGATTATTTCCGCATTATCTTCCGATTTCTGCATCCATTTTTCGGAAATCGGAATTCCGAGGCCTGAAAAGAATTCGGGAAACGGAAACCGGAATTCCGCTCATCCCTGGTGCGGAGTGGTGACATTCGGGAGCGGTTCGGTTTCGCCCCGATCAACGACAAGCTGCGTGAAGCTCGCCTGACATGGTATGGCCACACTCTTCGAGCTAGCCGCGATTTCGTTTGCAGCATTGCTATGAATCTCGATGTTCCAGGAAAACGGCCTAAAGGCCGTCCGAAGCAACGTTGGTTCGACACGCTGCACTCTGACATAATAGTTGCTGGCGTACACCCCGATCAGGCGCACGATTGAGCTAAATGGCGCCAACGAACCAGAATAGCGGACCCTGCTATGGAGCGGGACGAACGCTGAAGAAGAAGAAGGAGAGAAATTCTACTGTGACGGAAAATTGATTGTAATCGTTCCATACCAAAAATTTATAGATTTTCAAAATAACAGCAAGTACAATGGAGAAGAGATATGTTGGGGCAAATAGCTACATAGCTAATAGCCCCAGGAGCTCGTGCGGCTCGTGAACTATAGTGCCATGTAGCTACACAACACGTATAACTATAGTGCCATGTAGCTACACAGCATGTAGCTGTGCTTTCTCGTGAACTCACTCATTCACTCACTCACTCACTCATCCCGTTAGCAGGCGTCTGGTGGGGTGGGATGACCTCTCAACCAATACACTGCTGTAGATGCCCCAGGAGCGGGTGCGGCTCGTGAACTATAGTGCCATGTAGCTACACAGCACGTTTTCTTGGTTAAGGCAGCTGATTTTTCGGCGTCCAGTGCGTGGATAATGCTACCGAATTGAACCTGTGGGTAACGGGAAGATATTTTGTTCAGTCGAGAATGTGTTAGAATCACGGCTATGACCATTAATGGCTTCATGATAGCAGAAATGGTTCAGAGACAACATTATAGGCTCAGCAGCAGCGCCAAAGCTGAGACAGATGGTGTTCCGGAGGCACTATTGCGGTACGATTGCGGGGTGATTGCGGCTACTCAGCTCAGAGTTTTACAACATCACGGTGCACTTCTTTCATCGCGATTCCGGCATTTCCTTGCGTTTTGAGCTGCCCGTCAGTTAAGAAAGGTTTCTTTTTTGAAAGTGCGGGGCGGACTTAGGTTGAACGGGGGAGGTGGGAGGGTCAGGGGTTAACGCGGAATAGTAGCAGCGACTTCCTATTCCTCTTTGCCTGCACGGCGCTGTATAACTGTTAGTCAGTGCGGTAGCAGGGACTTAGGCGAGGAGGAATAAGAGGGAAATTGCCATTCCCACCTTATCATGTTTATAGCTGATACATTCCACGGTGGATGCCTCTCACACAACTACCGATCACCACTTCACTATTTGAACAGGGATCAGTTACACACCAACAACGTTCGTTCCACGACCAATGGCGTGGATATGCAGTTTCCCGTAATGTTAAAAGGACATGATGCGGGTGCGGTCACACGATAAAACTACGGTGGAAAACCTGGCTCTTTGCTTCGTCATCGATCGACAGCACAGCTGATTTTCTGGCGGAGTTACGGTTTTTCTCTTTTTTCACGCTTGTTTCTGCTTCATTTTTGTTTCTGACTCTTATAATATTACGAATAGAAGTTCTTTTCAGAAAGCGAGCGGAATTTGCCGTTTTTTATTGATTTCAAAACGGAATCTTGACGAAAAGATTCTTCGAAGCCAGAACTAACGGCCAATCTCTCTTACGCACTAAGAATAGCCCCTATTCGCAATATTCAAATTCAGAAAAAAAATAATGCCAAAACAAACAAGAAAGAAAAGAAAAACCGTATCTTGACCAGAAAATCGGCTGTGCTGTCGATTGATAATGAAATCTGGCAAAGAGCCAGGTTTTCCAAAGTATAGTTTTAGTGTGTGACCGCAACCGCACCATGTCCTTTCAACATTGCGGTAGACCCTGTGCTCGACCGGACCTGTCTCTGGGCTGCCCCGATACCACAACGCATGTAACCCCAAACCTGCCTTCCTGAAACGTCTCAGAGGTTTCCCTCGGCTTATTCGTTCCTCTTCTGCTGTATTTCGGTATTGGGATTATAAACCATGATTCATGCTGTTGTGTACCAAAACGCTTTCACTGGCTATGACCCACGTAAACGACTGTAAGTACCCATGGCGCGCCATTTGCCCGTGGAACAATGGAATGTGCCAGAAAGTTTGTTCATTCGAAAAAGTCGACTATCGCATTCATTCGACTGTTTATATAGATTTTCGAATTATCGGTTCTTTCGAAGAATCGGAAATTGACACGTTTTGAATAACCGGTTTTTTGAATAATTCTGAAATTCAAGTTTTTCGAATACTCGGTTTTCCGAATAATTCGAAAATTAAGGTTTTTTGAATACTGGATATTTCGAATAATTCGAAATCGACTTTTTCAGTTTTTTGAATCCTTCGATTTGGTCAAAGTATAGGGGCCACACCAACAATGTTTGAGAGAATCGGGGCATATCTTTTGATGAAAAAATGCCTTTAACTGCAATGAAAGCTAATGCCACTTGATGTCTCAGACCTGTTCCTGGACTCGTTCTGCTCATAGGCTTCGACCGTGTAGGACTCCGGTTTGTAGTCGCGATTATCTTGGAACGATTTCCACAAAGTTTTGACCTGAAGCTTTGTTATAATCGACAACACGCCACCAATACACTACCGCTTGTATGATTTGGTCAGAAAAAGAGCGAGGTCGAGTTTTCGCGTTTTTTGTCTACTTTGTATAACTTGCTTCATAGTCAACTTTCAGCGAAACTAAAGAGATATTCATGATCCTGGCGTTGAGGGCTACCCAGTGGTTTAGCCATTGTCAAAATTTCGCTGAGAACCATGGAAGTTTCGCAATCAGCCTGCTCTCTATATACCGTAGACAAAGGGAAACGCAGACAGAAACGGTAGCGTCCCACCCGCCACGGTACCGTAATTACAAACCTGGCTGATTACGAAACATCTACGGCTCTTAATGTAACTGCCACAAAGGCTTAACCATTGGGTGGCCCTCGAGCCCAGGGGCCAGATTCATCAATGTGGCAGTGCTGGGTAGGGGTAAAGGCGTCGGCACGTTTGATGGTTACCCTGCAAAAGCGTAATATCGCTAACCGAAAGCGCCCTTGGCCTACCCAGCTGATAGGCTGGGACAGCTGAGACACTGCTCTGGTAGAATACCATAGGCTCTCACGGGGTAAGCATCAGAAGAGCCGACGCCTTTACCCCTACCAAACGGCACGCATTGATGAATCCGGCCCCAGGATCATGAAAGTCACCCTATTTTCGCTGAAAGCTGAGTTTGAAGCGAGTTATTTAAAGGCAGTGTTCACGATTAGAATGGTTTTTCTGCTTTTCCGCCTATATTAAAGACGGTCTCATGCTGATTCCGATGATGTTTTTGGAATCGTACAAGACCTTCAGGGAACGGAGTTATGGTCCCTCAAAAATTGAGCTAAAGAAGCATGGTGGACGAGTTGTCCGAGGCTTGTAACTTCCGTCATTTTCACCCGATGTATGCGAGCTGACCTGAGTAAAGAGAGAAGTTGGGAATAAAGGGAAGAACGGGGCTATTGATCGTAAACCATCGCTCATCTCACAATCTCGAGCATTAATTTGTTCACGTCGGTGGGCGTGGAAAGTGCATCTGGGGGTGACGAGCTGACGGGTGTTCAACTTTGGGGCCATAGGGGACCGTTCCGAGCTCATTTTTCTTAGTTTTTTCAACGTTAGGGTTGCCCTAGGCCCCGCAGCTGCCGATTTCCACCAAAAAATCAGACATGGTTTTAATCGTGGACACTGCCTTTAAAAAAGACGAAAAAGATGCGAAAACCCGACCTCGCCCGCTTTCTGACCAAATCCTACGAGCGGTATTGTACATACGTCTCCTAAAGGAAGTGCCAGCAAAGTAATTCTCTCACAGTTTTTCTTTTATTCGAACTATGACTATGATCATGACTATGAATTTCAATGTGCTACGATTGGCGATCTCTTCTCGCCCGGACCAAGACTTTTGAGAAAGACGTTAGGGCCTGTGCGGACCGAGGAAAAGCCCAATATTGACTTCTTATTTAGGAACTCCTGCACACCTGTTGTTATCCTGTAGTCTTGTCCTCATTATCAGTGAGATCAAATGTCCGGCCAACCATAGCTAATTTGGTGCTCTAATGGTAAGCCAAAAAAATAAAAATATTCGGATCAGTGAAATTTGAAAGTGATCGAGTTTCATGAGTAGTGACCGTGGGGCATTGGATAGAGGAATACATTTGCTTCCGAATCCTATATCACACTTATACACTTATAGTTAACAAAAGAAGACAGAAACGAGAAAAAATCAAGACAATGAAAGCGAGGGAATTTATTGCTGGAGCCAATAATCGGGAAAATGGCGGTACTCACTGATGCACTTATTACTGTCTTTGACCATTTAATCCGGTTGTCGGTGGTCCGTACGGATTCCGCGGTAACTTCTCGTGATTGTGCATCCTAGACAGAAATATCCCACTATTTGAACGGAAGGCTCACCGGCCAAACAAAGAGTTCGTCCCAAGCTTAGCACCTTACGAAAGAAGGAATTACTAAATTGTTTTGCTTTGCTACGGATTAGTATGATTTGGAAATGTAACATTTGTGAGAAACTCGTTACAAGAAGTGAAATGTTTTATGCTACTGATTTGGCATGGGAATGAACTCGAAAGAAGTGCTAAAAACTCAGTGAAATGATTTATCGTTGATTTGGCTGTGCACTTGTTCACTAAACAACAAAAATTGAGTGTGACATCGAAAAATCAAATCACGCACATTTTACTAAGCAAACACAATTATTCGTGTGACTGCAATTCTCTTAGTTGACAGCATTCGCATAGACACACTACGTGATGTTATTTCCACTTTCATTAATTGATAGTCAATCGGAAGCGAACGCGTCAAATATTTTAGTAATTCTTGGAAATCAATATTTCTGAATGATTGAGGTGGGAGACACAACATAATTTTGCAAGGACCTGAGTCTTGTTAACCTAAACTGCAAGCGTTAGGTTGATTTCAGAAGAGAAGCGCGTGATTTGGTTTTCCAATGTCACACTCAATTTTTGTTGTTTAGTAAACAAGTGCACAACCAAATCAATGATGAATCATGTCACTGAGTTTTTCTCTGAGAAAATTTGCATTGACCGCGGCGGGACGACACCGCAACCCGAGACCGTGCCAGGCCGATGTAGCAACGGCACAGTGATCCGAGCCCGTGCCGCGACACTGTAGAAATGGCTCCGGAATCTTGGAGGATTCCTTCTTGTCCGCGGCAGTACAGCAACGGCACCGCAATCATGAACGGTACCGCGATAGCGAAGCGTGGGCCTCGCAACAGCTTCGCGCCGGCTTCGCAATATCACCGCGACACCATCGCTACAGTGGCAGACACGAAAAAAAAAATGGTAAAGCGAATGATCACGTCCTGATGTGTTTATCACATACACAGCCGGTATGAAAGGTGCCTCATCTCATTCGAGTCCTCATTCGGCATTCTGATGCCGGCCCTGGAAGGTGACTTCGAGTCCCTCTCCGGAGGCCAGCATATTTTTGACCGCTGGGGAATAAGGGATCCCACGGCTGGGGCTGAGCGGTTTTCGCCGCTGTCCGCTGTGAGGGTGGTTCCTCACCGCAGACCTCGGCGAAGGTTAAGCCCTTGTCGGGAACTAGTCGGGGCTTTCTCTGGGAGGGGGGAGCAGCCAGATTCAGGCACCGTCGCGGTCCGAATCAGGCACCGTCGGGATAGAGTTGAGGTAATTCCAGAAAGGGGTTTGGGAGCCGTCGCGTCCTGGTTGAGACACCGACGCGGGGTTGATGCAATGTCATAGCTGGTGGAGGGACTCTGGATAGACACTACCCTGCTGGCACCGATGAGGAGCCTTCAAGGCAGGGTTGGCCTGCCGCCGGTGCAAAGTTTCTCAGAGTCAGCGCTTCTTTCGAGTTTATTCCCATGCCAAATCAGTAGCATAAGACATTTCCCTTCTTCTAACGAGTTTCTCACAAATGTTACATTTCCAAAGCATACTATTCCGTAGCAAAGCAAAACAGTTAACGGCTGGATAATATCACTTTATTTTAGCAAAGGTTTCCTTTTAAAGACACATTACACCCTCAGATATGACTTTTAAAACGTTCATGCAGTTGTGTAGTAGACCCTCTTGCATACCACTTGCCCACTCCTTCTAGCACCACCACAGCTCACACCCTTTTTCATGGTTTCCGTACCCAATAGCGACTAGATGAACGGATGAATCGCAACCGCGTTTTCGATTTTCACTCCCTTGCCGGTCCTCCCAGTTGGGTGAAACATACAATTCGTAACGCATGGCGTACTCCCTGTTATGTCCCGCCCTCTTTCCCCGGCGCTTGGCGCTTTTTCAATCGAGTCCCACACACTTTCCCCGGCGCTTGGCGCACTCCCAGTTGAGTCCCTCAAGCTTTGCTCGGCGCTTGGCGCACTCGAAGTCGGGTCCTGCACACGTTCCCCGGCGCTTGGCGCGTTTCCGGTTGAATTCCTCCCACTTTCCCCGGCGCTTATCGCGCTCCAAGTTAGGTCCCGCACTCTTTCTCCGGCGCTCGGCGCTCTTTAATTTCGGTCCCGCACACGTACCCCGTCGCTTGGCAAACTTTTCGTTGGGTCCCGCACAGAGTCTCCCCTGCGCTTTGCGCATTTTAAGTCGAGTCCCGCGCCCGTTCCCTGGCGCTTGGTGCCTTTTCAGTCAAGCCCTGCACACGTTCTCGGCGCGATTTCAGTCGGGTTCTGTACACTTTCTCCGGCGCTTGGCCCACTCCTAGTTGGGTCCCGCACACGTTCCTTGGCTCTTGGCGCACTTCCAATCGGATCCCACACACATTTTGTGGCGTTTGGCACACTTGCACACTTCCAGTTGGGGAACACCGGTATGGAGCTTCGGGGGTCGGACCTGCTCCGCGCGCGGTCGCGGCGCGGCGCAGTTAATCACTATCATTTCAGCCCCATCGCAACACTCATTAGAGAAACGAATAAGGAATCAATTTCCAAAAGTTTAGCTTCCTGGAAAAAGAAATGATTTGGCAATGTTATAACAATAAGAAATAGTTGACAACATAAAATAAAAGAAAACAACTCGAAATATGTTTGAAAATGATTTGGCACAAAATAACCAGAAGTAATGAAAAACTTGGAAATGTAGTGAAATGACCAAAACCGGATTTGGCGGTCATTCATAGGCCAATTTTCAATAAGTAGTGACTGACGAGAGATTAAATTTCACAAGATTCTCCGTTAAACTTAACAAAGCGAAATCAAGCGCGCATCGGATTTGAGCGTTACGTTCACATAGCTTGACCTATGCTGATTTCCGTTGCGCGCTTGATTTTGCTTTGGTAAGTTTAACGGAGAATCTTGTAAAATTTAATCCCTCGTCAGTGACTACTTATCGAAAATTGGCCTATGAATGACCGCCAAATCCGGTTTTGGTCATTTCACTACATTTCCCAGTTTTTCATTTCTTCTGGTTATTTTGTGCCAAATGATTTTCAAACATATTTCGAGTTGTTTTTTTAATTTTATGTTGTCCACTATTTCTTGTAGTTATAACATTGTCGAATGATTACTTTTGCTAGGAAGCTAAATTTTGGAAATTTCATATATTTTTCCCAAAGGTCCGATTTCTGACCTGATTTTTGCTTAGCGATTCCCATTCTGGAGAGGCAAAACCTTTTATGAATGCTTTTCCCTACGGTAAATAATTGAATCATTACCAATAGGTGTGGTCGGACGACTATAACTCCTGAAAATTGTGACCCGCAGACATAAAAAACGACCCATTCTTTCCTACTGAGGTCCCGTACACGTTTTACGGCGTCGTGCGCACTTCCACTGGGTCCCGCACACTTTCTTTGACGTCCTGTGCACTCCCACTGTTGGGTCGCACACTTTCTGCGGCGTTCGGCTCACTCTCATTTGGGTCCCGCAGACTTTTTACGGCGTCCTGAGCATTCCCACTAGGGGCCCGCACACTTTCTGCGGCGTCCTGCGCATTTCCACTGAGGTCCCGCAGACTTTCTGCGGCATCCTGCGCATTCCCACTGGGTGCCGTACGTTCACTACGGCGTCCTGCGCACTCCCACTGGGGCCCGCACACTTTCTACGGCGTCCTGCGCATTCCCACTGAGGTCCCGCAGACTTTTTAAGGCGTCCTGAGCATTCCCACTAGAAGCCCGCATACTTTCTGCGGCATCCTGCGCACTCCCACTGGGTGCCGTACGTTCTTTACGGAGTCCTGCGCACTCCCACTGGGGCCCGCACACTTTCTACGGCGTCCTGCGCATTATCACTGAAGTCCCGCAGACTTTTTACGGCGTCTTGAGCATTCCCACTAGGGACCCACACACTTTCTACGGTGTCCTGCGCACTTCCATTGGGGGCCCGCACACTTTTTGCGGCGTCCTGCGCACTCCTCAAATCCTATTCACACCAACCGTCTCAAAGAGGAAACAATCCTGGGCGGAAGCCTATAATTGGCTTTGTTGATTTTCATTAGTTCATTTTCAAAGTTCAGTGAGCGTCGGATGGTTTACAATAACATGTTTACACGTTTTTACCCGTCTTGGCCCTCAATTTTGAGGTTCCGCTAAAATTGAGCTTTCAGCTCCAAAACTGAATAAGAGCTAGCTGCATCCATTTCTAGTCTCCTCCCAAAAAAATAACTTCCTAGCTAAATTCTAAGTGTTGCAACAAGATCTTGAATGCCGTCTGGAAAAAAGGAGATGAACAGTTTTTCGACCAAAATCACTTGATTTTCTCCAATTTTCTCGGGTGCCAAGAAACCACTCCACAAGGATCATGCCTGTTGTGATCCTAACGGGAGGTGGGGGTGACCCCACCACCACTGTTCGCAGTGGGGTTCACCCCACTGCAAACCGTGGGGAGATGGGCCCGTACTTGGGTACCATCTCCCCCCCCCCCCGAGCCGTGGGGATATCCCCTCGGCGACAAAAACTACCCTTCCGTATCCGGTGGATCATCTGGAAAGTGACTAAGGCCACCTTCCAGGTCCGGCTCCGAAGAGCCGACTGAGGCGCACGGTGAGATGAAGAGCCTTTTATACCAGCAACATTGTTAATACCTTTGTCTAAACATGTCTATGTTCATACGCGTCTTGACACGGTACGTGTGGAACAGGTTTTAACTTGCCTCAATAGGCCAGAGCGCAACTTCAACAGGATAATTCCTGAGTGAAAATTCTGTGCCGGTGGCAAATTATAATCGTCTCTTTCTGCGGCGTCCTGCGCACTCTTGGAATCCTATTAACACCAACCGTCTCAAAGAGAGAGAGAGCAATCTTGGCCGGAATCCTATCATTAGCTGTGTTGATTTTCACTAGTTCATTTTCGAGGTTCAGGGAACGTCGAAAGGTTTGCAATAACATGTTTAAATGTTTTTACCCGTCTTGACCCTCATTATTGAGGTTCTGCTAAAATTGAGTTTTCAACTCCAAAATTGAATAGCAGCTAGCTGCATCCATTTCTAGCCTCCTGCCAAAAATTAGCTTCCTAGCTCAATTTTAACTGGTAGCACAAGTTCGTGAACGCCGTCTGAAAAAAAAGGAGATTAACAGTTTTTCGACCAAAATCACGTGGTTTTCGCCATTTTTCTCGATCGCCAAGAAACCATTTAAAACCATCTTTGGGTGTATACCCCAACTTTTTACGCTCTTTCCAATGGAGAAAAAACCGCATGTCTACAGTCACTCCGAACGCCGATTTCGTAATCGCAGTGTTGCGCGTGGGCGAGTTAAAGCCAAATCTGGTGCGCGCTTCGCGCGCACCACAGTAAGTGCTAATGGGAATACAAATACTTACATTGAAACAATGAAAACAAGTAATTGCAAAGGGAGATTAACATTATTGTTTAAAATCGCATGTTCGTCGAGCTGTAAGTGTTGTGTTCATTCACGGGGTGACGCGCCAATATTACGCCAATTTTCTATTTTCTTCGCTACCTTGGGCTGCGGGTGATTTAAGTAGTAGTGGCATCTTTCGTGCGACTTCTTTGGGTGCAAAGTTATGCTGAAAGCCACTCACGTTTCAGTCATGAAAATGAAACACGATAGATTTAGCCTCCACGCAGGGGATTTCCTCCCCTGAGCCACCGTCCATATAGGGTTCAAACTGATTTCCACCCCCGAAATACCCGATACACGATAGATTTAGCCTCCACGCAGGGAATTCACTCCCCTGAGCCACAGTCCACATAGGGTTCAAACTGATTTCCACCCTCGGAAATACCCGATACACGATAGATTTAGCCTCCGCTCAGGGGATTTCCTCCCCTGAGCGACGGAGGGGACCGACGGCCGATCCTGTGATAGAGTGGCTAAGCTGCACAGCAGCACCCCTTTGTGAAGCATGGTCTCACATTGTATGTTCTTCCGGTGTTGGTGTCTTCTCAAGGAAAAAGCGAATTTTAATTGTATTTCAAAAAACTTGGTATCCGGAGAAGGTAAACTCCAAAACGAAAAAGTGCACCGGATTATATGAGTATTCTGCAGGGTGGTTGGGAGCAATCATTCGATTCCCCCATTTTCTGGTTTATTTAAAGGCAAAGTCCGGTCAAATTTTGACACTACCGAAATTTGAGTTAAATAGATTGGGCTGGCCTAGCTGAACATCGTGTGAACCTTTCACGAACTCTGAGTCCTTAGTTCTGGAGAAAACAGCCTCAAAGTCAGGGATTACGGTATTCACAGCATGATAATCATGGCTGGAATGACCGATAATTACACAGCACTCTTGAAGAATGCGTGGACAACCGCTAAAATACTCTGAGAAAATTTGCATTGACAGTGGCGGGACGGCACCGCAACCCGAGACCATGCCGGACCGATGTAGCAACGGCACAGTGATCCAAGCCCGTGCCGCGACACTGTAGCAACGGCTCCGGAATCTTGGAAGATTCCTTCATGTCCGTAACAGTACAGCGACAGTACCGCAATCATGAACGGTACCGCGATAGCGAAGCGTGGGCCTCGCAACAATTTCGCGCCGGCTTCGCAATATCACCGCGACACCATCGCTACAGTGGCAGACATGAAAAAAAAATGGTAAAGCGAATGATCACGTACACATGTGTTTATCACATGCACAGCCGGTATAAAAGGTGCCTCATCTCACTCGAGTCCTCATTTGGCATTCTGATGACGGCCCTGGAAGGTGACTTCGAGTCCCTTTCCGGAAGCCAGCGTATTTGTGACCGCTGGGGATAGGGGATCCCACGGCGGGGGTTGAGGCGGTTTTCGCCGGGGTCCGCAGTGAGGGTGGTTCCTCACCGCAGACCTCGGCGGAGGTTAAGCCCTTGTCCGGACCTAGGCGGGGCTTTCTCTGGGGGGGCAGCCGGATTCAAGCACCGTCGAGGGCCGAGTCAGGCACCGTCGAGATAGGGTTGAGGTAATTCCAAATCGGGTTCGGGAGCCGTCGCTTCCTAGTTGAGACACCGACGCGGGATTGATGCAATGGCATAGCTGGAGGAGGGACTCTTGATAGACACTACCCTGCAGGCACCGATTAGGAGCCTTGAAGCCAGGGTTGGTCTGCCGCCGAGGCAAATTTTCTCAGAGTATGGACGATGGCCACACTTTTCTGACTTTTCTGGATCATCGGCTAACGGAAATGGCTGGAATAAAGACCGGTTTTTACACAGTTTTCGCATGTGAAATCCCAAAATCGAAATTCTTCCCGGACCCTGCCTTCAACGGTCCGGCCGATATGGCTAGTAGCTTTCATATTGATTGCTGCTGTTGTGTGAAAAATTTACGGCTAATACGCTTTCTTTGTTACGTCAAACGTCATGCGGACGCCTTGGAACGCTTGTGCTCATTTTTTTATTCACATCCGGTTTTTCTATCATGTTCATGAGATTGCATGTATTAAACAGCTCAACGTTCAGGTTATATTCATGTGTGACTCGTTTTTACGCGTTTGAAAGCATCCGAGTTATAAAATCTAATAAATAATCAGCGTTCTGGTGGCTGTTGACGATTTTTGAGTGAATTGCTCTCAAAATAATACTCTGCTCAATTTCGTATACCAAATCCTTATACTTAAGACAGTTATGTCCCGATGTGTGTGTGTATGTATGTATGTGTGTCCCACGGGTCCAAGGAATGGCCGATCAAAACTTGTATGAAATGGTACCAACATTTAGGTGGGTAGGACATATATCGGTTACCGAAAAATCAGCCCGATTCACCTCTTACGTGCCTCGGGGCAACTGTGTTTGTACGTGGGGCGCACTTTTGGCCGTGGGTCATGATAACTTCGGCGAGTCGTCCAGCGATAGAAGGGCTACGCTCTTATCAAAGCGATAGGATTCCAATAGCAGCAGATGGGACGCCATATAAGATCGCTAGGTTTGTAGAGTGTGCAGGACGTTATCGATAGTGTGCAGGATCCCAGCGGGAGTGTGCAGGGCGTCACAGAAAGTGTGCAGTACCAAAACAGGAGTATGCAGGAAGTCACAGAAAGTGTTCAGGACCCAAGTGGGAGTGTGCAGGACGTCACAGAAAGTGTGCAGGACCCAAATGGGAATGTGCAGAACGTCATAGAAAGTGTGCAGGAGCCCAGCGGGACTGTGCAGGTCATAGAAAGTGTGCATGACCCCAGCGGGACTGTGCAGGACGTCATAGAAAGTGTGCAGGACCCCAGCGGGAATTTGCAGAGCGTCATAGAAAGCGTGCAGGACCTAAACGGGAGTATGCAGGAAGTCATAGAAAGTCAGCAAGACTCAAGTGGGGGTGTGCAGGACGTCATGGAAAGTGTGCAGGACCCAAATGGGAGTGTGCAGGTCGTCATAGAATGTGTGCAGGACCCAAGTGGGAGTGTGCAGTACGTCATAGAAAGCGTGCAGGACCTAAACGGGAGTATGCAGGAAGTCATAGAAAGTCAGCAAGACTCAAGTGGGGGGTGTGCAGGACGTCATGGAAAGTGTGCAGGACCCAAATGGGAGTGTGCAGGTCGTCATAGAATGTGTGCAGGACCCAAGTGGGAGTGTGCAGGACGTCATAGAAAGCGTGCAGGACCTAAACGGGAGTATGCAGCAAGTCATAGAAAGTCAGCAAGACTCAAGTGGGGGTGTGCAGGACGTCATGGAAAGTGTGCAGGACCCAAATGGGAGTGTGCAGGTCGTCATAGAATGTGTGCAGGACCCAAGTGGGAGTGTGCAGGACGTCATAGAAAGCGTGCAGGACCTAAACGGGAGTATGCAGGAAGTCATAGAAAGTCAGCAAGACTCAAGTGGGGGTGTGCAGGACGTCATGGAAAGTGTGCAGGACCCAAATGGGAGTGTGCAGGTCGTCATAGAATGTGCAGGACCCCAGCGGGAATGTGCAGAACGTCATAGAAAGCGTGCAGGGCCTAAACGGGAGTATGCAGGAAGTCATAGAAAGTTAGCAAGACTCAAGTGGGTGTGCAGGACGTCATGGAAAGTGTGCAGGACCCAAATGGGAGTGTGCAGGTCGTCATAGAATGTGCAGGACCCAAGTGGGAATGTGCAGAACGTCATAGAAAGCGTGCAGGACCTAAACGGGAGTATGCAGGAAGTCATAGAAAGTCAGCAAGACTCAAGTGGGGGTGTGCAGGACGTCATGGAAAGTGTGCAGGACCCAAATGGGAGTGTGCAGGTCGTCATAGAATGTGTGCAGGACCCCAGCGGGAATGTGCAGGACGTCATGGAAAGTGTGCAGGACCCAAATGGGAGTGTGCAGGTCGTCATAGAATGTGTGCAGGACCCAAGTGGGAGTGTGCAGGACGTCATAGAAAGCGTGCAGGACCTAAACGGGAGTATGCAGGAAGTCATAGAAAGTCAGCAAGACTCAAGTGGGGGTGTGCAGGACGTCATGGAAAGTGTGCAGGACCCAAATGGGAGTGTGCAGGTCGTCATAGAATGTGTGCAGGACCCCAGCGGGAATGTGCAGAACGTCATAGAAAGCGTGCAGGACCTAAACGGGAGTATGCAGGAAGTCATAGAAAGTCAGCAAGACTCAAGTGGGGGTGTGCAGGACGTCATGGAAAGTGTGCAGGACCCGAACGGGAGTATGCAGGAAGTCATAGAAAGTCAGCAAGACTCAAGTGGGGGTGTGCAGGACGTCATAGAATGTATGCACGACCGCAATTATAGTGCGCACAACGTCACCAAGAGTGTAGAATTTCAAAGGAAAGAGATTTTGTCAATTTTTTCCATGCCAAATCTCAACCCTTTTGTAGCAAAGAAATATAGGAGAACACGTATCTGGAGAAGCGTGCGACGCGTTCTGAGGCGGGCGCAAAACTCCACAGACTTTTCCTTGCCAATCTGGGAAAGCAAGCAACAGCTTCCCTTCCACACCTCTGTTCGTCGCTCATCACAACCGCTCAGTCATTTTGATTTACTAACTCCCCTAAACCAGATTTATATATGTTGAAAGTCTGAGCTTATCAAAATCTGCTTCATAAAAAATCAACATCCATCTACATACCTAATTCATTTATTGAGAACAAGGGCATGGTGTTGGTCATCTAGGAAAACAGTGCCTTAAATGCGAAAACGTTTTTCCTTATCATGACAGAAATGGTAAAGCGAGAATAATCGCTTGGGAATTTCGCGAATCGGAAGAAAGGGCAGAGGTTCGCGACGTAAAGGAAGTAGGGACGGCAGAGGTCGTAAATTGGGTGCCGGTAGCAACCGATCTACCGCTGGCTTCTTATGTTTTGCGGTTTGATTGGACATTTTCATACCCCCACGCCCAGTTGTAAATGTCTAGCAGTGTGCCATGTTTAGGAGAGTAATACGGGCATCATTTTTTGGGTAGACGGAAGTCAGTTGACACCGTTATGACAAACTAATCTGCGTTAGGAAGTTGGCGCACGTAAAAGTTTTTTTGAGCGAAAACTTCGCTAGGTCTCGCTAGTCATCTCATATGTTGACATTGCTGACGATTGGTCCACTTCCGAGAGCCTTTGTGCCAAGGGATTGCTGCCGAGCCGTGTTCAGCGCATGTCCGCGACGCGATCGCGCGCGGAGCAGGTCCGACCCCCGAAGCTCCGTACTCGCACTCCCAGTTGGGTACCGCGCACGTTCCTTTGCGCATTGCACACTTCCAGTCGGACCCCGCACAACAAACGGTGCATACAGTACCTGATGGACGTAAAGCAGACCTACTCTAACGCTTGCAATCAATTCACTCTTATCACAATCCCACTCCATTTCTCTCAATCGGCCAACCATGTTTCTTATCGTTCAAAAGTTTCACCGGACTCACACACACAGACACACAGAAACACAGACACACATTTTAGAATTAACAAATTTTTCAATATCTCGAGAACCACAAAGCAGATTTTTCTGAAACTTGGGCAATGTTGAGAGACACACAGAAACACAGACACACATTTTAGAATTAACAAATTTTTCAATATCTCGAGAACCACAAAGCAGATTTTTCTGAAACTTGGGCAATGTTGAGAACCTTTATAGCAGCTCGCCCGCGATCTTCGTGCTCGGACGGCCAGCTTTTGGTGGACCGGCCACCTTTTCAATTGCTTAAAGGCACAGTACACCCTCAGATATGAATTTTGAGAATTTCGTGTAATTGTGTAGAAGACCCCTCCTATACATATAACACGTGCGAGATCTCAATTCCTCTAAATAAGCGAGATATAAGCGACCACCACAGGCCCGGCCCCCAACCAGATTTTCGAACTCGATAGCGGCTTGATGGATGGATGAATTCGAACAAGTCGTTGTTCTTCAGTCCATTGCTGGTCTATCTCCTCATCCTGTTTTGCTCTCGTGCAGCGATTACGAATGAAGAGAAATACAGGCCTGAGACAACTCGTCCACCGAATTTTCGCCTCCAAAACGCAGGCATTTTCATGGAGCCATATCTCGGTTCGTGGGGGGTCTTATACGATTTCAGAGATACCATTGTGATCGAAGATTGGCTCTCTCCAAGATGAGCAGAAAATCTGGAAAATGATTTTTTGGGTGTCCTGTGCCTTTAAGGGCAGTGCTCACGATAGAAATCCCTTCTCTGTTTTTTTGCCATACTTGAAAACAGTCCCACTCTGATTCCAATGATGTCTCTGGAATAGTACAAGACCTTCTGGGATCGGAGTTTTTGGTCCCTCAAAAATTGAGCTAGGTAAGCGTGGTGGACGAGTTGTCCGAAGCTTGTAACTTCAGTCTTTTGCAACCAATGCATGCGAGCGCACCTGAGTAAAGAGAGAAGTTGAGAATGAAGGTAAGAACGGGGCTTTTGATCGGAAACCATTGCTCATCTCACGATTTCGAGTGTTCCTTTGTTCACGTCAAGGGGCGGAAAGGGGCCGGACTTGCTGAAAGCGGCGGATTTTGCCCACTTTTCTAAGCCCTTTTGCGGCTCCTGGGTAGCGTTTCGCCCCGTTCATTTGGCGCTGTTCTGCTTCTGAGAGCCACGAGAAGCGTTTGTCTTGCAAAATTCGAGGACGAAGTTTATCGTGAACAGTGCCTTTAAAGGCAGGATTCTCGATAAAATCGGTTGTTGTCACCTTAAAATGATAGATCTGGACATCACAATAGTGAAAATAAGTAAAAAATTGGAGAAAAAACTCTCAGGAGAAAGTTTTGTCTTGGTGTACTCCCGCCCCCAATTATCGAGATTTGGGTAAAATCCTGTTTTGTCAACCTTTATTTTGCTTCTAAAGTAATTTGTGAACATTTCCGAAGACTACTGAATACTTTAACAGCAAAATAAATGTAGGATAAGCTAGCATTAATGAAAAACGCGTTAATTAGGGGGCCGGCCGACACCGGTAATTAGCCGTTATACTTTGTTTTTGAGCGTTTTCCCCTCGAATTTTCGGGTTTTTTCACATACTTTTACTTTTGTAATGGCCAAATCTACATTCTTATGAAGAGAGCTCAAAAGTCGTTTTTATCGCGAACCCTGCCTTTAAGTTGGTGGCCACCATAGCTCCATTGGGTGGAGCCATGTACTCCACCAACCTTCACCCCTGGGCAGGTGAAGTGGGGAGCCTTCACGATAGGCAAAACCGGTGAGAACCGGTGAAACGCGCCGAAAAAGAATGAAAGTGACCCAACAATCATGCAAGTCATTTTCAAAATTGGGTGAGTGTCACTGCCGGTTTTTCGGCCATAATTTTTTTATCCTAAAAGATAGTCCTTTGCGAGGGTTGATTTTGGGATCCTAACAAAAATCTGCATCGAACATCGTTTTCAGTTTCAAAGAATGCGTTCCCGCTCTCCAGCCGATTTCAGTTTATGAAGTGCATTTTTTTCGCTTGAAATTATCAGTTTTTCGTCCATAACTTTTTTGTGCTTGGAGATAGACCTTTGGTGAAGGATGTTTTCGAAATCTCGATGAAATTCTGCGTCGACTGGTGGTTCTAGTTCGGAAAAATATTTTCTCGATCCTTCAGCCTAATTCATTTTACGAAACACCGGTTTTTCGCCTACAACTCTTTAACCGTTGAAGTTAGGGTTTTTGATAAGCCAGCCAGTTCCGTGGAGCCGAGCTCCATAGTTATCTCCATAGGGTGCTCTCGCCCCTATGGTGTAATTAGGAGACGCAGAGTTATCCTGGAGCCTACAACGGGGCTCTGCTCCATCGACTTGGCTTACTTATGGGGCAAGCAAAGTTAGGAACCCGATATGACATTCGACGCACAATTTTACGTAGATCTCAAAAACAACCTTCACTGAAACCCTATCTTCAACGGTCAAAGACTTATAGGCAAAAAACCGGTGTTTCGTAAAATGAATTAGGCTGAAGGATCGAGAAAATATGTTTCCAAACTTGAAACACTAGTCGACGCGAAAATCCATCGAGACTCCGGAAACAACCTTCACCAGAGGCCTATCTCCAAGTACAAAAAAGTTATGGACGAAAAACCGATAAACTGAGACGAAAAAAATGCCCTTTATAAACAGAGATCGGCTGGTAGAACGGGGAACGTATTTTTCAAAACTGAAAACGCTTTTCGATGCGGAGTTTTATGTGGATCCCAAAAACAACCTTTGCCAAAGGGCGATCTCCAAGCGCAAAAAAGCTATGGACGGAAAACTGATGGCTTTTGGGGAAAGAAACGTTGCATCATAAATTGAAATCGGCTGAGAGACTGGAAACGTATTTTTCTCAACATGAAAACATTATTCGACGCAAAATTCCATGGAGACTTTGGAAACAGCTCCGTTCAAAGATTCGTCTTAAAGGGCAAAAATTTCATGGGCGAAGAACGGATAGTTTTTCGAAAATCGCGTGGAAAAATTTTCCGAAAATTTTCGACTCCAAGACAGCTTAAAGGAAATTTTCATGACCTAGGCAGATCATTTCGTCAAGAATAGTGAATTTCAAAAGGAGGTACTTCAACGAAAAAATGTTTAAAAATTAGTGATTAAAAATAAAAACACATTGAATGCAAGAAAAAGAGGATTAAGGAAACGCCAAATTTTGAAGTTGCAAGTCTATAGGGAACCTTCACCATTCCCCACTCAGGTATTCTGAACAACCTTCACCTCTCGGGCCGCTGTCTCCACCTCAACGAACCTATGGTGGCCACCTGACCTTCAACAACTCGCCCGTGGCCCTCATCTGCAACACGGGTCTCTATCCTACACGGGAGGGGGTAGGCCGGAGTCAAGATTAATTACAGGAATGACGGAAAGTTCTGATTTCGGATTATTGATACAGCTCTGATGTATGTAGTTCACTTTTTGTTAGATTGCATTTCTTACTTAACAAACCACTTTTTTTGGAAGAGCCAGTTTTAATGGAATCGTTCTTTTTTCCTAAATATTACGCGGTGGTGGGTTCAAGAAAGGTGAGGACAGTGCTCCAAGGAAAACGGGTAGAAGAAGACTAGAAAAAAGAGAGCTTGCATAGGAGGAAGAAAACGTGATAAATTTTTGACGTGTTGCTTTAGAGAAACTGTGGTTTCCTCAGGTGCAATTATGTGGTTCCATTACTTAGAAACGTTAACAGGCGGCTTTAGTGAAGAGACCGGAGGTCATTCTGGAGGCGGAATTGCGAAATAAAGCTCTAGGAGCGCTGAAGATGAGAAACGAGAAGGGGTGGACGGTCTCAGCGGGGAACGGAATTGAAAATCAGACTATTAGCATCACCTACACAACAGCTTCAGGCTCTTGCGCACTGACGTGTAGCCTGAACACTTTATAAATTGTGCTCACGGCGTTCTCGGGCTCGCGCGCACCTTCCGAGGAATCCTGTACACTTTGCCATATGGGATGTGCCGAGTTCCCGATCTCCTCCTCACTCTACAGTATACGTGTTATCCGCGAAAATTCGGATAATTACAAAAACTGGATTCTCCTATCAATTTCAGATTGAAGTTTAAGGTGAAGATGGTCTATCAATTGAACCTTATTGTAGCATTCATACGATGCCAACTTGCCACAAACTCAAAAGCGTTGGGTTCTCGAAAATCGAAATTTCCGCAAAATGATTAACATAATTCGGATAATCGGATAGTTTGGAATTTCTCGTAAGGCGAACTGTTACCCCCACGGAAATTTGCACTCGCATGCCATATAGATCGAGTTTTAACCAAAACTTACTTAATATATGCTATCCAGTCCTAGATAAAGCAGAAAAATGCAATTTTGAGAATAAACGGATATAAAAGTGCATACAAGTCTGTTGGTACCTGCTCGTTGGTGCCCCTGCTTCTACTGAACCCAGCAGACGTTTGAGTGTACACAGGGAACGTTCGAGCGATATAGCGTGCACAACTATATCGCGAAAGTATCCCATACATTGCATAAAGGTGTCGCCGTCCGGCACACTAAGGCCCCTGGTCCATAACACCTTAGGATCCGTAGGAGTTCGTGGAGTCTTTGGCCACAAGCCACAATTTCGCCACCCTGAACTGTCGATCGCTGTCGAGTGATATCCAAAAACTGTGCTATCCAGACTTCTGAGCTATTTCCATGCACCGCTTGCTGCTTTACAGGAAACCCGCCTCAAAGATAGACCCGTCATCAACGTCGGAGAGTACACCATCTACTGCGGCAACGCTGGCGATAGGAGAGTAGGAGGCTGTGGAATAGCTGTAAGGAAGGATTTCAATGGTATGGTCAAGCAGTTTGGCTCAAGTTCGTGCCGGAATGCCTTCATACGACTGTGGGATCACACAGGATTCAATCTGTGGGTAGTGAGTGCTCATGAGCCCACTGAATCCGCCGAGGACAGTTGGACGAATGCGTTTTATAAGGAACTCAACACCTTGCTGTCCAGGATACCTTGTCAACATGCCGTTGTCGTGGGGATTGACGCAAATGCGAAGATGGGACTTGATCAGGAATCCGAAGAACTCGGTAAATGGTTCTACCCAGTGGAGCAAACATCGGACAATGGCTACCGCCCTGTCGACTTTTGTGAACGCGGTGGTCTGATTATTGCATCGACATTCAAGAGGAGTCCTCGCCGCCATCAGCTTACGTGGCAGGGAACAACCCAGCTATCTCCAGAAGAGCAGCGGAAGCGAAAGATGACAACTTTGAAACTACAGCTCGACTATGTCCTGACGAGGAATATTCTAGTATCCGACATTCGAAGATCTAGAGCTGTGTCGGATATAGCATTCGATTTGGATCACCATCCTGTTCTGTTGAACTTCACCGCGAGGATTCATAAGAGGAAGCGAGGGGCTCAGCCTCTCTAGAGGATTGACATGACAAGTCTCAGAGATAAAGAATGCAAAAGGATTTTTTGACAACGCGTTTCTATTCACATCGGAGTACGGACGAAGAAGAAATTTTGCGACGCGGAGTCTTTTGTCAAGTGCATCCAGGACGCTTCGAAAGAGACACTTTCGGCTGTACAGCCTAAGAAGAAGTTCGCCTACGTCTCAGAGGAAACGACGTGTACTTACAACAAAGTATGTGCTCTCCGAACTGCAGGAGACTTTGTGGAGGAGAAGCGTCTGAGGAGGAAGTTGCGTTGGCAGCTTCAAAGTGACCGCGAACGAAAGTGGACGTGTAGAGCTAAGGAGTTCGAGAAGGCTCGGGAGGAGAAGAATCCGAGGAAAACCTACACGTTGCTGCGACAGTGTAGCGGGAAGATGAAGAGATGTTCTCCTGTCTTGAACACTACCAATGGAGTTGCAGTTGGTGATGCGACGCTGCCAATATGGGAGAATTACTTCAGTTCATTACTGAATCGTCCAGCGCCATCAGTACCTGAGCTCCCGCATGTTCAGAGAGCACAATGCGATGTCAGTGAGGAACCGCCGACTGAGTTTGAAGTTTCGGATTGTGTCCGGAAAATGAATGGAGAGGCAGGTGGAGATGACAACATAACTGCTGAAATGCTGAAAGCTCTTCCTCCGTCTGGGATTCGTGAAATGACCAACACCATCTATGCCATATGGATGAGCGAAAGGATACCCGATTTTTGGAGACATGCGATCATCGCACCTCTTCACAAGAAGCTATCCGTCAGTGATCCTAAGAGCTACAGAGGAATTTCTCTACTTCGTGTAATGTACAAGATTTTAAAGCGTATCATTCTCGAGCGTCTTATCAAACATCGTGAAGGAACGACCAAAGATGAGCAAGCCGGTTTTTGACCTGGAAGATCGACCATCGACCAATTGTTCGTCGTGAGAAGAGTAATTGAATCATGACAGCGGTATTCGAAGCCATTACAGCTTGCTTTTGCAGACTTTGAAGCCACGTTCGACTCTCCTCATCGTGATCGATTGCTCAACGCTCTGGGAGCAGATGGAGTCCCGGAAAAGTATGTTCGGTTAATCGAGGACATGAACAGAGAAACAACAGCAGCACTTCGTACACCTGCCGGATTTACGTCAGCTTTCGCGATGAAAACAGGAGTAAGGCAAGGAGCCGTAGCAGGACCTTTTTTTTCAACTTCGCCGTTGATGCCATCATGCATAGAGTTGCAGAACAGTTTCCTGCGGATGTGATCCTAACACCATCACGACGCTCCCTTGTCGACCTGGAGTACGCCGACGACATCGTGTTATTCGCTGAAAACAACGCAAAACTACAAAGGATTGTGAACCTCGTTTCGAAGTATGCCGCAGCCTGTGGACTTTGTCTTAGTCCCGACAAATGCAAGCAGATGTGGGTCTCTCAGAGGCCTTCAACGGGAGTTTGTGTGGACGGACAACGTATCGAACTGGTGGCGATTTCTGTTATTTGGGCTGTTTGCTGAAGAACGATGGTAGTTATGCAGCGGATATTCGACAGCGATGTGCGAAAGCTACGTCTGCATTAAATTCTCTAACCAAGTGTTTGTGGTCTACCACCATCGCGAAGGAAGTCAAGTTGCGCGTCTACTTATCCGCTAATCGCCCTATCATGATGTACGGATCGGAGACGTGGGCAGCACCGAAGACGCAGATGGAAAGGTTGGATTGCACGGAGAGGAAGCTTTTCAGGCGTTTGCTTGAATATTTCTGGCCGCGTGTATGCCATAACGAATATCTTTACAAGCAAATCGACGCAGTACATCATCGCTTAACACGAGGAAGGTGCCAGCATCTCCCAACGCCATCTAAAGCAGCAATGGAAAATCGACTTTGACTGCTCGGGCATACACTAAGAAGAACGCCGGATCGTCTCGTGCAACACGCTTCAAAAATGCTTCCAAATCCTGTTTTGAAACGGCTACCTGGGCATAGGCGAAAGTTCTGGACGGATGTGGTTAAAGAGGATTTGAGGTCACTTGGCATCGAAAGACAGTTCAGGCGCGATGTTTCGTTTCGCACGAAATGGAATAGTGACAGGTGGATGGAATGTGTTCAAATTGTGGCTGACTGAAGACCGTGAAAAACGGACACGGCTGACTTCTAGGACGACACACCTCGGTGAAGATGCGGAATGAACGCGTCAGGCGAAAGCCAACCGATTAAGTCAAGTAAGTCAAACCGGAATGATCCGGTTAACAACTATACTCTACAGTGGTCCATGTACGATTCTCCGGATGACCAGCAACAGAACTCGAATTCCTTCTCACTTCCCGAGGCGTCTTGCACACTTTCGCAGGTGACCTTCACCGGGTCACCAGACTAATGCTCAGTTCCCGACGTGTCATGCACTCTTCCCCGTATGATCTGCACCGGGTCCCGGACTTCTGCTCATTTTGTAAGGTGTACTGCGCCCTTTCTAAGGTGACCTGTTCGGCGTCTATATAGTCTACAGCAATGGAAGTACAACCTGGTGAGGTACCGGACGTTTCCTAACATACTGTAGTCTGGTTATGTTATCACTCATTTTTACGAAATTACTGATATTGGTCGGTGAGTTTTTGTTTCCCCGCTCACATTTTCACCTGTATCCATTGCTTCCACAGATGTAGTCATATCCTCACCGATCTATCACAGCTGCATCGGAAAATGAGTGATACCACTAACAAACTACCGTATGTTAGGACGAGTCTGCATCCTCACCACTGCCGTAGACTACAACTATATTCGGAGTGACAAGTGTTGCTAGCAGCGATACGTGTCGCTTCGAATATAGTTATACAGTCCCCCCCCCCCCCCCCTTCGGGTCTTGTAAACAGAATTCTTGATTTCTGATTGAAAAAGAGTAGGACAGTTCACAAAAGAAGTGTCTTCACTCACACACTGCTCTTCTGGAGTGTCAATGGCAGACGATTATAAATTGCCAACGGCACAAAATTTTCACGTTAAATAAAGTTGATGATACCCATTTGATAAAGGGTAGGGTATAAAAGAAATGAAGAACGGTGTGTTACATTCACACACTGCCTTTCTCCAGAGGTAAGCGGCCGAAGCACTGGGCAGACTAGGGAGTAGGGTAACAGCCTCACCGGTGATAAAGATATCACGATATCGGGCCATAAACATGACAAACTCTGGACGGAGGAACCTCTAAACTTCTATGAGAATTTTGTGCCGTTGGCAAATTACAACTTTGTGTCAATGGCTGTAGTTTCGAACAGATTGGGAAGTAGGTAAACAACCTCAACGGTGAACAAGACATGCTGATATTCAGGCCTAAATTAGAAATTTTTGAAGTACAACTAGAGTTAGCCGAAAGGGAGGGGGTGCGCTGTAAAGGGTGCCCGAATGAGAATGGCGGCCCACGCGGCCGGCGTGCTTGGCAGGCAGCTGTCGCAAGTGCCGCTATCGGACGAGTGTTGGATTCTCTCCCCTCCCCGTCTTCAGAGCTGTTTGATCGGCGCAGTGCTTGCTGCCAGCCGGTGCCGGCCACGTTCGTAGTCGATGGCGAAGGGGACTTTTCGCATGCTCGTCCGAGAACGGCGAACGCGACGGCCGCCTGCCAAGCACGCCGGCCGCATGGGCCGACATTCTTATTTGGACGCACCTTATAAGAGTACACTCCCCGCCTCCAATCAATGAATCGGTGCAGAACTAGTTGGGGCACTCAGTATTCAAGCGAAGAATGAATGATACCGCATTCATAAATCGAAGTACTTCAACGGAGTTTCCTTGAAAACAATGACTGATAACGCTATAAGGTATCTGATATCAACACAAGTTTTCATTTTCATTGATGAATTGTGGTGAGCGCGAAGCGCTCACCAGATTTGGCTTTGATTCGCCATCGCGCAACCCCCTGATCTCAGTATCAGGGTCCAGAGTAAACGTAGGAAGCCCGTTCTTTTTGCATTCAATATACTTTAGAAAGGTGGAAAACTGTTCAAAAAATGGTCCGGAACGGTTACCTGAGATTCGAGAAAATGTGTCAAAACCACGTCATTTTGGTCGAAAAAATGTTCATCTCCTTTTTTTTCAGTTGGCGTTCACGATCTTGTTGGAATACTTATCGTTGAGCTAGAGAGCTCATTTTTGGCCAGGGAGCTGGTTTTGTTTGCACCTAGCTCCTGTCAAATTTTGAAGTTGGTTGCTCAATTTTTGAGGAACCTCAAAATTGAAGGTCAAGAAAGACAAAAACACGTAAACATGTTATTATAAACTATCCGACATTTACTTATTCGTGAAAATGAACTAGTGAAATAAACACCGTTACTGATAGGATTTTGCTCAAGATTTGACGGGGCAACGCTTCAGTCAATACGGCGGGATCTCGGAAGTACTTTTTGGAACGCCACACGGTGTGACTCAGAAGTGCGCCACAGAACGCCGTAGATAGTGTGCGGGACCCCAGCAGGAGTGCGAAAGACGCCGTAGAACGTGTGTGGGACCAAAGTAGGTGTGCGCAGAACGCCGTAGTAAGTGTGTGGGACCCAAATGAGAGTGCGCCGGTCGCCGTAGAAAGTGTGCGGGACCCACATGGGAGTGCGCCGGACGCCGTAGAAAGTGTGCGGGACCCAAATAGGTGTGCGCAGAACGCCGTAGTAAGTGTGTGGCATCCAAATGAGAGTACGCCAGACGCCATAGAAAGTGTGCGGGACCCTAGTGGGAGTGCGACGGACGCCGTAGAAAGTGTGCGGGACCCAAATGAGAGTACGCCGGACGCCGTAGAAAGTGTGCGGGACCCAAATGAGAGTGCGCCGGACGCCGTAGAGACCGGACGCCGTAGAAAGTGTGCGGGACCCACGTGGGAGTGCGCCGGACGCCGTAGAAAGTGTGCGGGACCCAAATGGGTGTGGACAGAACGCCGTGGTAAGTGTGTGGGACCCAAATGAGAGTGCGCCGGACGCCATAGAAAGTGTGCGGGACCCAAAAAGGAGAGCGCAGGACGCCCTAGAAAGTGTGCGGGACCCAAGTGGGATGCCGATCATTTTTTTCCGCAGGGCTACCGTAACCATTCTTGAGCAAACCATGATAACTAACGATAACACACGCTCATAACATGCGGGGTATAAAAGGGCAGAGGTCTGGTATGCATTCATTCACACACCGTTCTCTTCGAGAAGCTGCCGGGAAGTGGCTGAGGAGGTCGAAATTGTGCAAACACGTTTGTTGGCTATTACGATGTGCTCATATCCAAGCTGACACTCAGAAAATTTTTGAAGGAGGGTTACGGTAGCCCTGCGGAAAAATGATCGGCATGAGCGTGCTTGTGACCCAAATGGGTGTGCGCAGAACGCCGTAGAAAGTGTGCAGGACATCAGTGGGAGTGTGCAGGACTATAGTGGGAGTGTACAGCACCTCATATAAAGTTTGTAGGACATCAGTGGAAGGGTGCAGGACATTAGTGGGAGTGTGCAGCACCTCATAGAAAGTGTGTAGGACATCAGTGGAAGGGTGGAGGACATTAGTGGGAGTGTGCAGGACATTAGTGGGAGTGTGCAGGACATCAGAGGGAGTGTGCAGGACATCAGTGGGCGTGTGCAGGACGTCAAAGAAAGTGTGCAGGCCATCAGTTGGAGTGCGCAGGACGTCATAGAAGGGGGGGGGCAGGACATCAGTGGGTTTACTTTCATCTAACACCATCAGGCATAAATCATGTTAGAAAGGAAACCTTTAGGAAAAATGAATGAAATTCTCGAAAGTTTGGGTTCCTGGCAAAAGTAAAGATTTGGCATGGCCATAGAAATATACTCAGTTAAAAAGGGAAGATAAAGAAAAATGAAAAAAGGTTTTGAAATATTCCTGAGAACGATTTGGCGTAGAATAATTTGTTTTTTGGGATATGAATTGGAATAGTTGAAAGTATGATTTGGCAGTCGAGTTTGAACAAACTATTGATGAGAGTTGTGCAAAACGAGAGATCGCCTTGTCTGTGCTTATCCGTAAAACATATCGAAGCAAAATCACGCGTGAAATGGGAAGCATCAAAACTTTTTCGGGAGCTGTAATGCGGCGGTCTTCACGTATTAGGTGAAGTAAAATCAACACGCGTGATTTCGCTTTGATATGTTCTACGGATAAGCACAGACAAGGCGATCTCTCGTTTTGCACAACTCTTATCAATAGTTGGTTCAAACTCGACTGCCAAATCATACTTTCAACTATTTCACTTCATTTCCCAAAAAGCAAATTATTCTACGCCAAAGCGTTCTCAGGAATATTTCAAAACCTTTTTTCATTTTTCTTTATCTTCCCTTTTCAACTGAGTATATTTCTATGGCCATGCCAAATCTTTACTTTTGCCAGGAACCTAAACTTTCAGAAATCAATTCATTTGAATCACGAATGGCCTCAAAAATCCTTCTGAGTTACTAGTTGTCATCACTAAATTGTTATCATTGTGATACTATACTAGAATGATGTAGTAAGCTCTGGTAAATCCCTAGTGACCTGTCGATTTCGACTATCACCAGAAGCGGGGCGGTGGGCCTCGGCGAAATACAGTGCGTTCGGAAATGATAGGGACACCCCTGAAAACCACAGTCTTTATGTTTAAATTGCGTGCGGCGTTCGGTAATGCTCATAAATGAATTCAGCAAGGTAAATAACCTATGTTCACTTGTTCCTATAACAATAGCATAATAATGTAATATTTTATTTTAAATTATCACATTATTCGTCGTTCGGAAATGATAGGGACACTATCAAAAAACAAAAATTATCATACAAGGATCAAACACATACATGAAATCTAATATGATATCGCACCTCCAGAGTTGGAAATCAATTCAAAAATTCTATTCGGCATAGAAGTGATCAAATTGGATATCACATTTTTATCCAAATTTTATCCAGGCTTCGAGTACAGCGGCCTTTAGCTCGTATACGGTCGCATACTGCTTGTTATTCGCGTAAATCTGGCGCACAATTATGCCCCAGATAATCTCTATCGGGTTGCAGTCAGGACTACCTGCGGGCCATTCCATCACGCGAACTCGGTTTTGTTGAAGCCACGCCTTTGTGGATCTGGAGACATGGGCCGCAGCGTTATCTTGCTGAAAAATGTAGCGTTGACGCCTGTTTCCAGTAAAGAACGGCAGAAGATGCGCACGCAATGTTTCTTGATACTCCTCCGAATCCATCCGACACGAAGTGAAGGCGATTTCCAAAACACCTTCGCTGCAGAATGCTCCCCAACATCATCAGCGAACCGCCTCCGGAAATTTCTTCGACTAAATACCATCGGATTCTTGCGAAGATCTCTCCAGTAGCATCGAGCACCGTCAGGTCCATCAAGGTTAAACTTCTTTTCGTCGGAGAAAATTACTTAGAACATGTCGCCTTTATCTTTTTAAATTTTATCGGGTTTTTAGAGAATCCCATACCTCTGACCAGTCTGTTGCCATGTTGTTCCTTGCAAACCGGAGTCGAGCTACTTTGTGGGCTTCTGAGAGTGATGGAGCCTTCTTCATCACTTAGCGGACGATGCTTTTGTCTGCGTTTACGGCGCTCCAAACAGTAGTCTTCGACACATTGAGCGGCAACTGAGCCCTCACTTGGTTGAGAGACAGACTACTGTTTGAGCAGAGTCGGCTTATCCTCCGTGCATCCCTGCCGCTGACCTTTCTTGGGTGTCCAGACTCTTCGCCAAGCCGTAGGAGTCTGGATCTCGTAGGAACTGGCTGATGCAGTTGGGGAAACGTCCGAGCTGGGAGGCAATTAGACGTTGGCTCTGCCCGGCAGCGTTGAGGGCACGTATTTGGGCTTGTTCGGAAACAGTAAGCGATGTACCACGGCCCATGTTTGGAATAAAGATGTTGGGTGTCCTCGTGTTGCGTTCATATAGTGAACTTGTAACGGGAAATTTTGTTCGAAGTGCAAAATTCCATTTTTTGCAAGGTGTCCCTATCATTTCCGAACGGTGAAATTTTCTAATTGTAAAGGAAAAATCTTATGAAATTAGGCACGGTTTCAAGGAAGTTGCGAACAGAGGTTTTTTATCACGATGAATTCTTTGATGAACAGTATTCATCACCATTCCCAGAAATTTTTTGAAGATCTCATATTTTAGAGGTGTCCCTATCATTTCCGAACGCACTGTATAGTGATTGGTGAGGAGTTTCCGACGGAAAAGCCACCGCTCCGCGCTCTGATAATCGAAAAGAAGAGTTCACTTGAAATGAAACAGAGTCTAATTGTTTTATTGTGTTCTTATCTAACGTCTGTCTTAAACAGCGTAATGAATTATTATTATTATTTTCTTGATTGCCCCCCCCCCAACAAGCTTTGCATCAATGAATCATCCCTAACCCTACAACGGCCAGCGACTAAAGGGCTCTGCATAGTTGCACCGCGGTGAGTCTCGTTGCGGTGGGGCAATGATGGAGAATGGGGACAGCCACGCAGCGGGCGATGGCGGCGACGTGTCGTGCGGCAGCAGCGATGTGGTTACCTGGCAGAAGGTTCTCGCCGCCGCGACAGCAGCGACTCCCAAAGCGACGCCGTCAGCGAGCGACAGTGGGAAATGGTCTCGACCGGCGACGAACGCCTACGACGATCGACTCGAGCTTCATTTTTGTTTCCTTGATGAATTCAACCTTTTGAGAACCTTTTTTTATATTTTAGCACAAATTATGTGGAAAATCTTTAGAGTACACTTGAAACTGCAAAAATTTGCAGTTTTCTCTCGAATTGTTTTTTTGTTTCTAGTTTTATTTGAGAAAAGATGCGACGTTAAATGAATGAGGACGTACACGATGGTAGAATGCGATGCTGACGACAAAGTCGCTACAACTCCGAAAGGCCTTGGTGTCAAACGCCGCGTCGGGTTTCGCCCACGCCCCAAAGCTCTCGCTCGGCGGCGTGCCGCCGGTCGCTACAACTCTGCAGAGCTGTCAAAGGCAGCGATCATCATCGGTGATTTTCCGCAGTGAAATGATGGGCGAGAAGGGCCCTAGGCTCCCAGCGGCGAGAAAGAACGGTAGAAAACGAGCCAGCAATGACAAAATAATGGCTGCGAACGAGCGTTTTGGTGTACCAGAACCGCCCCTTGCTCCAGATCCGACCCCTCGATATGAACAAATGAAGACTCAAGGCTCATTCATAGCAGGTCGCTCCGTCTAGTGGCGGCACTGCCAACAATTACAAAACCCATCGCGCCAACAGATCTTGTACTGAGACGCGACGGTTTGGAACAGTTTGCAGTTTCAGTCGCGATCGCCGAGCGAGTGGAGTATTTCATAGCTGGTCGAAGCGACCTGCTTGATTTTGTTCGGTCGCTTCGACTAATCGCGTTGCTTCCATGATGGAAGCGACTCAGCTAGTCGAAGCGACTCGTCCGCATTCTTTCGTTACAACCTTGCGTATGTGGCGCGAAATTGCAGACGCCACAGTTCACCAAAAGAAAAGACGGGATAGGGTCTCTCTACACATCGAGGGAGGAGTTGTCTCGCCTTTTGCGGCACTAATTCCACTTGGTACCACTACGTCAGCGCTCAGTCTCGTGACGTCTCGAACTGCAAAAACGGGACAACTCCTCCCTCTGTGTGTAGAGAGCCCCTATCCCGGAAAGACGGCATATGAAAGGGAAAAACGTGTATTTGTGACACATTTACGATGATAGAGATGAGAAAATATAATAAGGATACCGAGAAATCACATTTCATGCGGAGCTTCTAGCAATTAGTAACTTTAGTCGTTGTTTTAAGTTTTTGCTCAAGCAAATTCCACCCCCATCGTTTTTTGGAGCCATTATTTGTTTAAAAACTATGCGAAACCCTTTTATTCTAAAGGTAAGGACAACAACGTCACAAAAAATAAATAGAAATACAGTGAAAAATGCCTTTTTTTATTCCTGCGGCGTGGTCCGCAATTGTCCGTCTATTTCACGCAAAGCTACGTCCGCCCGAGCGACTTCAAATCGCTTCGTTCAGCGATTTCAGATCGCGGCAGTATTGTTAATCGCTTCGACTTGAAGTCGAAGCGACCAGCTATGAATGGGGCTTCAGATTACAGGAGTGATGAAGTCAAGGAAGTGTTGATAAGGGAGGACCTATCTTGGCTCAAAAACGCGACTTTCGCGTTCTTTTCAAGCGTGCTTCGCTATATAGGGCACCAGACCTTCTGTAAAACGTGGAGATATTGGGAGTAAAATTTATCGTGAACACTGCCTTCAGAGGCGGCATACACGCTCAAAAATGATATCAATTTCATGGAATGAATCGAAGGTCTGAAGCTGTTAATATTTAGAGATGACGAAAAAACCGGAAAAAAGTCAACTGAAATGAATACATAACTGTTCGTTCTATATTGGCCTAGAAGTGGACGAGTTGTACCGCATTGGCTGACATAGCCGAGCTAGTGACAAATTTGTTGGGATAACGACGCTACTGTTCTCGTACGGCCCTTTCTGGAACGCTTACGACGTTGGAAGCGTAAAAATGAGCCAAAGTGACCGTAATCGAGCATTGAATATTTGTATTGAACAGTGGAGTCCGTATCGGTGGGCGGAGAAAGAATGATTTGGGGACTCAATACGGCTCAAATACGGCCTTTTTAACTCGTTTTCAACTCTTCCAACTTCGTGAGGGCTCTTCTAGGGCCCATACGACCCCACTAATGTAGCTATCTTAACAACTTTTGCGAGCGTGTCTGCTGCCTTTGAAGGCAGCAGACACGCTCGAAAATGTAGTTGAGATAACTACGCTACCTGGGTCGTATGGCCCCTAGTGGGACGCTCACGCCGATGGAAGCGTCAAAAACGAGTGAAAACTACTAAACTTGAGTTGAAAATTTTTGTCAGCCACGCCCATAAGCTTTCAACCCGACCCCTCAATATACGAATATGGTCACTTCGGCTGGTTTTTGAAGCTTCCAACGAGGAGAGCATTTTAGTACAGGCTGTAAGAGTCTATCTGCTTCGCTATCCCAACCGTTTTATCAATAATGTTAGCTATTTTAACCATTCGGGCAAAACTCCTCCAATTTTACCCCATAACAAAAACAGCCGTTATTCCTGTATTTGCATGCAGTTTTCGTCGGTTTTTTTCCTTTAGTTCTCCATACTACTAGCTTCAACCTTCGATTTTAAACTGTTTTGCTTTGCTAAAAAAGGGTTATGATTTGGCATAGTAGAAATTGCGAGAATTTCGTAAAAGAAGTGAATTAAATACTTGTTGCATTGGATCTGGCATGGAATTAAACACTGAAGAAACGCTAAAAATTCGATGGAATGGTGTGGCCTTGATTTGGCTGCGCGCTTTTTTTAAAGGCAGTGTTCATTAGACTTGGGACCGAATCGAATAAATATTCGAATAATATTCGAATAATTCGAATATTCGAGCATTCGAATATTCGATTCATTCGGGAATTTGATTTTTGAGGTTTATTCGAATATTCAATTTATTCGGAAATTTGAAATTTGGATTTATTCGAATATTCAATTTACTCGGAATTTTGAATTTCGCATTTACTCCAATATTCGATTTATTCGGGAATTTGATTTTGGATTTATTGGAATATTCGATTTATTTGGGAATGTAAATTTTGCATTTACTCGAATATTCGATTCATTCGTGAATTAAAATTTAGGGGTTTATTTGAGCATTCGGCCAATTGCGGTGCCCCACATTAAGATTAGACCGGTAACAGGCGACTCACCCCCACATCCATTTACGATAAAAACTAAAATGCGCCCCAAATTAATATTTCTGAAAAATTTGAAGGTGTGAAAGCTTCTCCGGTCATTTGCACAAAAGTGTGAATTTCGCCCACCCAGACAGTTCATTCTCCTACCAAAAATCGGGGAGTACATCGATGGAGACGAGTTGCCCGCAACCGAATTAGACATAACCTATTTCGTTTACCCTTAAAATAGAAACTTCACAAAATGTAATTCTGCAAATGGGGTAATCCTTTTTATGTGTAGGTTTTCTACTGTTCGTTCTTGTGCGCAAGATTCTCGCTCTCCCACTGGGGTGCCGCACTTTTTCCCAGGCACCTGACGCGCTCCCAGTTGGGTCCCGTACACTTCACAGGCGCTTGGCGCACTCACGCTTGGGTCTCGTGCACTTTCCTCGCCGTTCTGCGCACTCCCAGCTGGGTACCACACATTTGTGGTCAGGTCAACACTCACCGGTCAACTCTTGTCCGTCTTTTTAATGTATTAGTTCTACAAATATCATTACCACGATTATGATTATATACTTACATAGTAGATATCTTAGACTAATAGTATGGCTCACAATACTCACCCCCCCCCTCCGCCATTCGGCCCCCGTCGGCGGAAGGCCGTACTGGGCCGTCCTTTTCCATTCCTAGTGATCCGGCGCTATACCTCCCCTCCCTAGTGATCCAGCGCTGTTCTACCCCGTCCCTAGTGGTCCGATGTCAGTGTATAGATTAAGCTGGCACACTCGAGAGCAAGGCTTAGTCCGGCCACAACGGGGGTTCCTACCTCAGTAAGCATACGTATCGACCGGAACGGCCACGAGCGGGAAAACTGGGATCAGTCGAGACAAATCGGTTGGAAATTTCGACCTGAGTAAGCAAAGCATAGAATACGTATCGACCGGGTTGGCTACAGCATATAGGCCGACTATGGCGGGGCCGTTATGGAAGCCTATCTTAGTGCTTGGTCGTAGGTCCGATCCCTCCCCCCGCCGGACATCGAGGGGTTTAACCCAGGGATGTGGGGAAATTTAATTCAGTTAACAAAAAGTCGAGTTTGTCACAAAACAGAAACAGAAGGCGCAAGCGGTCAGAAAACAGAGATTTCAGCACACGCACGGTACGACCTCTTCCACGCGACACATAACGCCTCACGCCGTAGCCTGAGGCGGAATTCACGAAGCGCTAACCACGCTTTAACCATGGCTACCGTAACCACGGTTAAGCACATCGTGTGTGAATCGATTGGCCTCAAAGCGTGGCTAAACTGTGGTTATCGTTTCGTGAATTTCTGCCCTGGTTGGGAAAGATTTACTTGGCAAGGAATGGCGCAGTGATCAATGTTGTGTGGTCGCTTTTCCCCTCCCCATCTTGAGATCTAGCGCAGCACCGCATACGAACATTTTGCCGAAGAATTCTTTAGAGCCATCATAGATATCTCTTTAAAATCACAAAGTCACATCTGCCTCTACCACAGTGGCCGTTTTCTGCTTAAAAGCACAGTCCCACCGCAGGGGTAAAATTTTATATTACACTCCGCTCACCGTGAATCTTGCAAAGCGCGAGATCTCAATTCGCTCAAATAAGTGAGAAAGTACAGGGAAAAAGTCGGCCCGCCCACAATACCCCAAAAGCCTAACCGCGCACACCGTCCCGCAAATGGAACCAAGAGCTCGACTATTATACATTTTGCCTTTGAGCATCGCCACACAGACTAATTTGTTCTGTTTGCAGAGATTTTGGTTCCTCATTCGGGGCGAAACGCTGGCATGTGCTCTTAGGGCGCTGGGGGTGGGGCCGACTTTTTCCCTGTGTTACCTCACTTATTCGATCGAATTGAGACCTCGCGCTTGGCATGGTTGCATTACACGGCGAGCGGACTATAATATCAAATTGTGGTGAGCGCGAAGCGCTCACCAGATTTGGCTTTGATTCGCCATCGCGCACCCCCCTGATCTCAGTATC
The DNA here is from genome assembly GCA_029168955.1 of Aplectana chamaeleonis. Taxonomy (NCBI): domain Eukaryota; kingdom Metazoa; phylum Nematoda; class Chromadorea; order Rhabditida; family Cosmocercidae; genus Aplectana; species Aplectana chamaeleonis. The sequence continues at coordinate 113,081 of JAPDOI010000769.1, forward strand.
AGGGTCCAGAGTAAACGTAGGAAGACCGTTCTTTTTGCATTCAATATACTTTAGAAAGGTGAATAACTGTTCAGAAAATGGTCCGGAATCGTTACCTGAGATTCGAGAAAAAGTGTCAAAACCACGTCATTTTGGTGGAAAAAATGTTAATCCCCTTTTTTTTCAGTTCGCGTTCACGATCTTGTTGGAACACTTATCGTTGAGCTAGAGAGCTCATTTTTGGCCAGGAAGCTGGTTTTGTTTGCACCTAGCTCCTGTCAAAATTTGAAGTTGGTTGCTCAATTTTTGCGGAACCTCAGAATTGAGGGTCAAGAAAGACAAAAACACAAACATGTTATTATAAACCATCCGACGTTTGCTTATTCGTAAAAACGAACTAGTGAAATAAACACCGTCACTGATAGGCTTTTGCTCAGGATTTGACGGGGCAGCGCTTCAATCAATATGGCGGGATCTCGGAAGTACTTTTTGGAACGCCGCACGGTGTGACTCAGAAGTGCGCCATAGAACGCCGTAGATAGTGTGCGGGACCCAAGTGGGAGTGCGCCGGAAGCCGTAGAAAATGTGCGGGACCCAAATGGGTGTGCGCAGAACGCCGTAGAAAGTGTGTGGAACCCAAATGAGAGTGCGTCGAACGCCGTAGAAAGTGTGCGGGACCCAAATGAGAGTGCGCCGGACGTCGTAGAAAGTGTGCGTCACCTACGTGGGAGTGCGCCGGACGCCGTATAAAGTGTGCGGGACCCAAATGAGAGTGCGCCACACGCCGTAGAAAGCGTGCGGGACCCAAGTGGGAGTGCGCAGAACGCCGTAGAAAGTGTGCGGGACTCAAGTGGGAGTGCGCCGGACGCCATAGAAAGTGTGCGGGACCCAAATGAGAGTGCGCCACACGCCGTAGAAAGCGTGCGGGACCCAAGTGGGAGTGCGCCGGACGCCGTAGAAAGTGTGTGGGACCCAAATGGGTGTGCGCAGAACGCCCTAGAAAGTGTGTGGGACCCAAATGAGAGTGCGCCGGACGCCGTAGAAAGTGTGCGGGACCCAAATGGGTGTGCGCAGAACGCCCTAGAAAGTGTGTGGAACCCAAATGAGAGTGCGTCGAACGCCGTAGAAAGTGTGCGGGACCCAAATGAGAGTGCGCCGGACGTCGTAGAAAGTGTGCGTCACCTACGTGGGAGTGCGCCGGACGCCGTATAAAGTGTGCGGGACCCTAATGGGGGTGCGCAGAACGCCGTAGTAAGTGTGCGGGACCCAAATGAGAGAGCGTCGGACGCCGTAGAAAGTGTGCGGGACCCAAGTGGGAGTGCGCCGGACGCCGTAGAAAGTGTGCGTCACCTACGTGGAGTGCGCCGGACGCCGTATAAAGTGTGCGGTGACCCAAATGAGAGTGCGCCACACGCCGTAGAAAGCGTGCGGGACCCCAAGTGGGAGTGCGCCGGACGCCGTAGAAAGTGTGCGGGACCCAAATGGGCGTGCACAGAACGCCGTAGAAAGTGTGTGTGGGACCCAAATGAGAGTGCGCCCGAACGCCGTAGAAAGTGTGCGGGACCCACGTGGGAGTGCGCCGGACGCCGTAAAAAGTGTGCGGGACCCAAATGGATGTGCGCAGAACGCCGTAGTAAGTGTGTGGGACCCAAATGAGAGTGCGTCGGACGCCGTAGAAAGTGCGCGGGACCCAAGTGGGAGTGCGCCGGACGCCGTAGAAAGTGTGTGGGACTAAAGTGGGAGTGCGCCGGCCGCCGTAGAAAGTGTGCGGGACCCAAATGAGAGTGCGCCAGACGCCGTAGAAAGCATGCGGGACCCAAGTGGGAGTGCGCCGGACGCCGCAGAAAGTGTGCGGGACCCAAATGGTCGTGCGCAGAACGCCGTAGAAAGTGTGCGGGACCCAAATGAGAGGGCGCCGGACGCCGTAGAAAGTGAGCGGTGACAAAGTGAAAGTGCGCAAGACGCCGTAAAAAGTGTGCGGGACCCAAAGAGAAGCACGCTCATGCCGATCATTTGCTACCGTTACCTTCTTGATTAAAGCATGAAATCGAACGATAACACACGCTCATAACATGCGGGGTATAAAAGGGCAGAGGGGCGGTATGCATTAATTCACACACCGTTCTCTTCGAGAAGCCGCCTGGAAGTGGCTGAGGAGGTCGAAATTGTGCAAACACGTTTGTTGGCTATTACGATGTGCTCATATCCAAGCTGACACTCAGAAAATTTTTAAAGGAGGGTTACGGTAGCCCTGCGGAAAAATGATCGGCATGAGCGTGCTTGTGATCCAAATGGGTGTACGCAGAACGCCGTAGAAAGTGTGTGGGATCAAAATGAGAGAGCGTCGGACGCCGTAGAAAGTGTGCGGGACCCAAGTGGGAGTGCGCCGGCCGCCGTAGAAAGTGTGCGGGACCCAAATGAGAGTGCGCCACACACCGTAGAAAGCGTGCGGGACCCAAATGGGCGTGCGCAGAACGCCGTAGAAAGTGTGCGGGAATCAAGTGGGAGTGCGCCGGACGCCGTAGAAAGTGTGTGGGACCCAAGTGGGAGTGCGCCGGCCGCCGTAGAAAGTGTGCGGGACCCAAATGAGAGTGCGCCACACACCGTAGAAAGCGTGCGGGACCCAAATGGGCGTGCGCAGAACGCCGTAGAAAGTGTGCGGTGACAAAGTGAAAGTGCGCAAGACGCCGTAAAAAGTGTGCGGGACCCAAAGAGAAGCACGCTCATGCCGATCATTTGCTACCGTTACCTTCTTGATTAAAGCATGATAACGAACGATAACACACGCTCAAAACGCGCGGGGTATAAAAGGGCAGAGGAGCGGTTTGCATTCATTCACACACCGTTCTCTTCGAGAAGCCGCCAGGAAGTGGCTGAGGAGGTCGAATTTGTGCAAACACGTTTGTTGGCTATTACGATGTGCTCATTTCCAAGCTGACACTCAGAAAATTTTTGAAGGAGGGTTACGGTAGCCCTGCGGAAAAATGATCGGCATGAGCGTGCTTGTGATCCAAATGGGTGTACGCAGAACGCCGTAGAAAGTGTGTGGGATCAAAATGAGAGAGCGTCGGACGCCGTAGAAAGTGTGCGGGACCCAAGTGGGAGTGCGCCGGCCGCCGTAGAAAGTGTGCGGGACCCAAACGAGAGTGCGCCACACACCGTAGAAAGCGTGCGGGACCCAAATGGGCGTGCGCAGAACGCCGTAGAAAGTGTGCGGGAATCAAGTGGGAGTGCGCAGAACGCCGTAGAAAGTGTGCGGGACCCAAATGAGAGTGCGCCGGACGCCGTAGAAAGTGTGCGGGACCCAAATGAGAGTGCGCCACACGGCGTAGAAAGCGTGTGGACCCAAATGGGCGTGCGCAGAACGCCGTAGAAAACAGTGCGGTGACAAAGTGAAAGTGCGCAAGACGCCGTAGAAAGTGTGCGGGACCCAAAGAGAAGCACGCTCATGCACGGGATCATTTGGCTACCGTTACCTTCTTGATTAAAGCATGATAACGAACGATAACACACGCCTGGCAAAAACGCGCGGGGTATAAGGAAGGGCAGAGGAGCGGTTTGCATTCATTCACACACCGTTCTCTTTCGGAGAAGCCGCCAGGAAAGTGGCTGAGGAGTCCAAGTCTAATTTGTGCAAACACGTTTGTTGGGCTATTACGATGTGCCCATTTCGCTGTCACTCAGAAAATTTTGGATGAGCCGACGTCCTACGGTAGCCCGGTCGATACACACAGAATGCATTGGAAATGGGATGCAAATGCTCACTGAGTTTCTAAAATGGGTACGCAGCATCCCCCTCTAACACTGTGGATCAACACCCACCCTGTCGATATGTCGTATGAACAACATGGTGAGGTGAAGCTGAGAAATGCCGGCTGTCAGGTAAAGTGTGCAGGGACCCAAATGAGAGGCGCTACACCGTAGAAAGCGTGCGGGACCTCTCTCAATAGCCTTTCATAGTCAGATACGTATGTTTAAAAGTGATATGGACCCAGGAGTTGAGGTTGAGAAAATCACGCAATGCGACTATTTCCGGACGCGGTCGTAATCATCCACATGCAATACGTGGATGAGAAAATCACCGGGTGGGCGGGTCGATGATAAACATTGCGTATCACTGGAAAGCTAACCTTATCAGCTTGCTACCTCCGTGACTTCCACTGTATACTCGCCTTTCTTTATAGCTGCAGAAGTGGCTGAACAGGTCGAATTTGTGCAAACACGTTTGTTGGCTACGATGCCAATCATCGTCATCATATCTAGAAAATTTGAAGGATGCGGTAGTCAGAAAATGGATTTTCTCAACCTCACTCCATCAAAGAATCCGCCAGCGGGTGGGACTTAAACATACGCAGGTATCGACGGGGTAGAAAGTGTGTGGGTGTTACCCAAGTGACTGCGTTGGGGGTGCAGAAAGGGTGTGACCCAATGAGGGGGCCACTGTGCAGGGTATGCAGAATGCAAATAGCGTGCGGACCAACTATGACCAGGGCCTTACGCCGCATGTGCGTCATTTAGTCAAGCTGGATGCACTCAGAAAATTTTTGACCTGGAGGGTTACGGTAGCCGCTGCGGAAAAATGATCGGGACCCAAATGAGCGTGCGCCACACACCTTAGAAAGCGTGGATCCAAATGGGCGTACGCAGAACGCCGTAGAAAGTTTGTGGGATCAAAATGAGGAAGAGCTGCCGGACGCCGTAGAAAAGTGTGCGGGACCCAAATGAGATGGCTTGACCGTGCAGCGCGTGACTGGCGCAGTGCTGGCCGGATGCCGTAGAAAGTGTAGTGGGACCCAAATGAGAGTGCGCTTTCACACACCGTAGAAAGCGTGCGGGACCCAAATGGGCGTGCGCAGAACGCCGTAGAAAGTGTGCCGGGACCCAAATGGTCGTCGCGCGCAGGAACGCCGTAGAAAGTGTGCGGGACCTAAATGAGAGGGCGCTGACGCCGTAAGCTGGAAAGTACGGTGACCCAAGTGGAGTAATGACACACAATAATCATATTGGTATTTACGCCGTTTTAAGAACCAGTCGTGATATAATACATAAGAACCTCAAAAAAACCACATAAAATAAATTCACACCGATGATTATTGCTCACAGAAAAGATAGTGAAATACCTTAGTATGAAAGTAGGTACTGGGCGTTAGAAGCCATTCGTTTAAAAACCCTAAAGTTGGGTCGGTATAGGATCAATGGTGCTCCTCAACTCAATATAAGCAGAGCCAGCACGCGCAGTGAATGCATGCAATCTACTCCCACTTCTAGGTATGGGATATGATTTGATTTTGATGCTTTCCTCCTCCACGCGTTCGCTTGATGCAGTGAGTCTGTAAAACGAGGACCGCACTACACTAGCTAACCAACTCCAGAAATTATCTTTAAAAACCATACAAAACATCTCTCTGAGTCTCCTCCTAGACTGCAATGGAAGTGTGTATCACTCCTAGAAATTTGTTCCTTATTTTGGACTTCGGAAGACGAGAGCATAAGAATCTTCCATATCTAATTACAACCTTGCGGGTATAGTTATTTTGTATTTTTTTTTTTCGATAGCTTGAATGTCCTTCACCTTATATTGGTAGCAAACACTGTAGTCCGCATTCTACCAAAGGCCTAACATACGTTACGAAAGCCTTCATTAGGACACTTTTGTTTCTTGTAGCCAACCCTTTCCAGTAACTTGCAGCTGCGAGCGTTCGCCTAACTTTCTGCAAATTGTTCTGCTTAGTGTTCAGTAAAATCCAAGCTTGTTGTCATAGGAGTAAACACAGGTCAAGGACTTTCTCTACAACAGGAATCGTATTATTTTTTTTTTTGAATTTGTGTACCTTCGTAGGGAAATCTCATTTCTACTTACTCTCAAATGCTGCGTTTTTTCTGGAGCAAGACAGGGAAGACCCCAGGAAAGTGCCCAGCTGCCGACTGCATCAATAGCTTTCAGAATTTGATTCGAAAAATTCTACTGATCTTGCTAAAATCTTAAAAATCGTCAGCATATTGCATACATTTGACACCAAGATTCTCATAATGATTTTGGCTAAGTCCCAGCGGTGAAATGGCGAAAAGAATTGGTGATAAGTACTCCTCCTGTGTGGAACACCACTCTCGACTTCATGAACTTCTGGACAAAGATTGGCGCTCATACTCACTTGAAATGTTCTACCACGGATGAACTCTGCCTATCCATTTTACCAGCATAGGATGAAAACCTAACTTTTTCAATTTATGTATAAGCTTTGTATGACCAACCTGATCTAAAGCCTTTGGAGAAATTTCAAAGCAAATTATGTCATTCAGCTTGTTTCGAGAATATTGGTCCAATCAATTCAGACGATTCCAAAAGATTCGTTTCGCTGACCTTCCTTTCATGTTCATGTTGACAATTCGGAATGATAGAGTTGTATTCAAGATGTCCCCAAATGTGGATTTTTCAGTAGTATCTTTCGAAAATTCGGCAAAAATAATGATGCTATGGAGACTGGCCTGTAATTCCTTGGATCGTGAGCAGGTTTCTCTTTTTTGAGCAGTGGCGTCACGTAGGAATGTTTCCAACGTTTTGGCTACCTCTGAATACATGAAAGATTGATTAAAAATATGTCGCCTTAATGGTTTTTTGATATCACATGAGCAGTTTCTTTAATGAATGGCAAGGGGAATGTGGTCAGCAGATACTGAAAAAGGAAGATGGCCAATCGTGTATCAGTTCATAAATTTTAACATCATCAAACCGGCGAATGGGATCCATAGAAGACAATAAAGTAGGATTGGAAATCCGGGATGAGTTGATTCATCAGGTGAAAATATTTTTAGCAAATGCTGTGCAAGTAAAGCTTGCTTTATCCAAATCTGAAATCGCTCGAGAGCTTTTCTTTTCTCAGAACAGAAATTCTATTACTTTTGCTAAGCTTCTTATTCAAATACTCTTGTAAAACTACGCTTTTGACCGGATTCAATTATTTGTTTTTCAATATTGTGGTTTGTATTTTTCCAATTTCTTTCTTCGGTAAATTTTGTGAAGAAAAATTGTTTGAATCTTTCCCAATCTGATGGTGTTTGAGACCCATATGCCTCTCCTCAAACAGGCAATTCCTGTGAGTCGTTATGTTTTCTCCCGAGAATTACTTCGGCAAGAATGAGCGTGTTGTGAAGACGCGCTGCCACGGTACAAATGAATTCAATCGCATGGTGCAAAAATTCTAAAAATGCATTTCGTACTTATCATTAACTGAGGTGTTCTGTCTCCAAAGAATCAATCCACATTACATTAGCCTTGAGGTAATCACAAACTTTAAGAATAATCACATTTCGAAAAAAAGTTGACGGTACGTCACAACGGAATCGACGAAATCGGCACGCAGTTCAAACGAAAACACTAGCATGATCGCTGGACCCCACCGGCAGGTTTAATGGCAACCTGATCAATAATTGTATTGTCATTAGTTAGCACCAAGTCGAGAGTGTGTAGGCCCCTAGGTGGGTCCTTTGACATGTTGATTGAAGTCATGTGTACTTATAAATTCAATAAAAGTCCAATTTGAAGTAGAAGTTGATTTGAGTGGATCCAGTCCAATCAATATCAGGAAGAATTAAAATCTCCTATGATAACAGACTGATGCCCTATAGTTACCAGATCACTTATAGTATTCACCAACTGATCCTCGTAAGGCACCGAGTGCAGGAAGGCGCACGATAAATAATAACCAGTCGAAAAGGGTTAAACTTAGTAGAGATGTCAATGGCTAAAATTTCGCTAACTTTTGGAGTACAGATTCCGAGAATATCATTTCGTACTGGAATTTTCTATTCAATAGCACCATCACTCCTCCACCAACCCTCCTTGGCCGGTCTGGCAACGAATAGCTTCCATTTCAGACCCGAGAGGTTAAGCACAAAAATAGATGATAACGTGTGCTGAGATTTCAAATCCACGTCTCATCCAGTGAAGGCATACAAATCAAACTTATTCCCAAGAACCAACTCAATTTCCTTAGAATTTTTGACGACAGACCTTACGTTAGAATAGAAACATTTCAGATTACAATTCCGCGATAAATACCTAGTTTAAATTTGGTTTAGTAGAAAGGCAAACCCTGTCGTTGGATGTCTGCTGTTGCTGAGGAGTACGAAAATTCCCAACTTGGAGAATTCCGCGCTCCCCTCTATTGCGACCTCCACCATTCATGAGTTGCCTCTGCCTTCCTAGCACTGAGTGCCCTTCCAAGGAGAGGAACGTCTAATGTAAAGTCCTTTGAATGAAGAAAAACGCAAGCGATATGCAATAATCGATAATAACTTCTGATGATGAGCCGAAGGTAAAACAATTTTCAGTAATCTCGATTTCCCTGGCAGAAACGATCCTAACCTATACCCACAGCCATCGGGTAAAGTCCCAATACCGAGAACGGCGAGGATGTTCATGACATTAAAAGAGTTATCGTGACGCAAACGTTCAAATAGGTTAGAAGATGAGGACTCAGTAAGACCACACAAAACTATTGATCTCTGCCGCTCGCACTCATGGAAGCTGTCTTCTTTGACCACCTTACTTTATCTGACCGCATTGTCCGACTTTCCGCATTTAACATCTTTCGTGACTTCAACCAAGCTTCTTCTCTGTAGTCTGCTCAATCTCTGTACGCGCAACTTCCTACCTTCCTGACCAAACCCGGCGTTCTCGGCACGCAAGTGTTCACCATTATCTTTCGCAACCAAACTCAGCTGAGTCGCGACCAATAAATAGAACGGTTTGCACGCATTTCAATGGCACATCCTTGCATTTTTCCTATCCGCTCCGATTTGTACAGTTTGACATGGTTCATCAGCCATGTTGGATATGATGTCAGTATTAGTCACAGTACAGAAAGTAGAAAGGGAAAGAAAGGACGTTAGTGATGGTTAGTGTTGAGTATATGATTAGTAGAACTCCGATGTCTTGGTGATGAAGTAACGGAACGCCGTAGAAAGTGTGCGGGACCCAAATGGGAGTGCGCAGAACGCCGTAGAAAGTGTGCGGGACCCAAATGAGAGTGCGCCGGACGCCGTAGAAAGTGTGCGGGACCCAAATGGGAGTGCGCCGGACGCCGTAGAAAGCGTGCGGGACCCAAATGGGCGTGCGCAGAACGCCGTAGAAAGTGTGCGGGACCCAAATGGTCGTGCGCAGAACGCCGTAGAAAGTGTGCGGGAGCCAAATGGGTGCACGCAGCACCCCGTAGAAAGTGTGGGGGACCAAAATGAGAGAGCGTCGAACGCCGTAGAAAGTGTGCGGGACCCAAGTGGGAGTGCGCCGCCCGCCGTAGAAAGTGTGCGGGACCCAAATGAGAGTGCGCCACACACCGTAGAAAGCGTGCGGGACCCAAATGGGCGTGCGCAGAACGCCGTAGAAAGCGTGCGGGACCCAAATGGGCGTGCGCAGAACGCCGTAGAAAGTGTGCGGGACCCAAATGAGAGGGCGCCGGACGCCGTAGAAAGCGTGCGGGACCCAAGTGGGAGTGCGCCGGCCGCCGTAGAAAGTGTGCGGGACCCAAATGAGAGTGCGCCACACACCGTAGAAAGCGTGCGGGACCCAAATGGGCGTGCGCAGAACGCCGTAGAAAGTGTGCGGGACCCAAATGGTCGGGCGGAGAACGCCGTAGAAAGTGTGCGGGACCCAAATGAGAGCGCGCCGGACGCCGTAGAAAGCGTGCGGGCCCCAAATGAGGGTGCGCCGGATGCCGTAGAAAGTGTGCGGGACCCAAATGGGCGTGCGCCACACGCCGTAGAAAGTGTGCGGGACCCAAATGGGCGTGCGCAGAACGCCGTAGAAAGTGTGCGGGACCCAAATGAGAGGGCGCAGAACGCCGTAGAAAGCGTGCGGGACCCAAGTGGGAGTGCGCCGGACGCCGTAGAAAGTGTGCGGGACCCAAATGGGCGTGCGCAGAACGCCGTAGAAAGTGTGCGGGACCCAAATGAGAGGGCGCTGGACGCCGTAGAAAGTGTGCGGGACCCAAATGAGAGGGCGCTGGACGCCGTAGAAAGCGTGCGGGACCCAAATGGGCGTGCGCAGAACGCCGTAGAAAGTGTGCGGGACCCAAATGAGAGGGCGCCGGACGCCGTAGAAAGCGTGCGGGACCCAAGTGGGAGTGCGCCGGCCGCCGTAGAAAGTGTGCGGGACCCAAATGGTCGTGCGCAGAACGCCGTAGAAAGTGTGCGGGACCCAAATGGTCGTGCGCAGAACGCCGTAGAAAGTGTGCGGGACCCAAATGAGAGGGCGCCGGACGCCGTAGAAAGCGTGCGGGACCCAAATGGGCGTGCGCAGAACGCCGTAGAAAGTGTGCGGGACCCAAATGCTCGTGCGCAGAACGCCGTAGAAAGCGTGCGGGACCCAAATGGGCGTGCGCAGAACGCCGTAGAAAGTGTGCGGGACCCAAATGCTCGTGCGCAGAACGCCGTAGAAAGTGTGCGGGACCCAAATGAGAGGGCGCCGGACGCCGTAGAAAGCGTGCGGGACCCAAGTGGGAGTGCGCCGGCCGCCGTAGAAAGTGTGCGGGACCCAAATGAGAGTGCGCCACACACCGTAGAAAGCGTGCGGGACCCAAATGGGCGTGCGCAGAACGCCGTAGAAAGTGTGCGGGACCCAAATGAGAGGGCGCCGGACGCCGTAGAAAGCGTGCGGGACCCAAGTGGGAGTGCGCCGGATGCCGTAGAAAGTGTGTGGGACCCAAGTGGGAGTGCGCTGGCCGCCGTAGAAAGTGTGCGGGACCCAAATGGTCGTGCGCAGAACGCCGTAGAATGTGTGCGGGACCCAAATGAGAGGGCGCCGGACGCCGTAGAAAGCGTGCGGGACCCAAGTGGGAGTGCGCCGGATGCCGTAGAAAGTGTGTGGGACCCAAGTGGGAGTGCGCCGGCCGCCGTAGAAAGTGTGCGGGACCCAAATGAGAGTGCGCCACACACCGTAGAAAGCGTGCGGGACCCAAATGGGCGTGCGCAGAACGCCGTAGAAAGTGTGCGGGACCCAAATGGTCGTGCGCAGAACGCCGTAGAAAGTGTGCGGGACCCAAATGAGAGGGCGCCGGACGCCTTAGAAAGCGTGCGGGACCCAAGTGGGAGTGCGCCGGATGCCGTAGAAAGTGTGCGGGATCCAAATGGTCGTGCGCAGAACGCCGTAGAAAGTGTGCGGGACCCAAATGGTCGTGCGCAGAACGCCGTAGAAAGTGTGCGGGACCCAAATGAGAGGGCGCCGGACGCCGTAGAAAGCGTGCGGGACCCAAGTGGGAGTGCGCCGGCCGCCGTAGAAAGTGTGCGGGACCCAAATGAGAGTGCGCCACACACCGTAGAAAGCGTGCGGGACCCAAATGGGCGTGCGCAGAACGCCGTAGAAAGTGTGCGGGACCCAAATGCTCGTGCGCAGAACGCCGTAGAAAGTGTGCGGGACCCAAATGAGAGGGCGCCGGACGCCGTAGAAAGCGCGCGGGACCCAAGTGGGAGTGCGCCACACACCGTAGAAAGCGTGCGGGACCCAAGTGGGAGTGCGCCGGATGCCGTAGAAAGTGTGCGGGACCCAAATGGGCGTGCGCAGAACGCCGTAGAAAGTGTGCGGGACCCAAATGAGAGGGCGCTGGACGCCGTAGAAAGCGTGCGGGACCCAAGTGGGAGTGCGCCGGCCGCCGTAGAAAGTATGCGGGACCCAAATGGGCGTGCGCAGAACGCCGTAGAAAGTGTGCGGGACCCAAATGGTCGTGCGCAGAACGCCGTAGAAAGTGTGCGGGACCCAAATGGTCGTGCGCAGAACGCCGTAGAAAGTGTGCGGGACCCAAATGAGAGGGCGCCGGACGCCGTAGAAAGCGTGCGGGACCCAAGTGGGAGTGCGCCGGCCGCCGTAGAAAGTGTGCGGGACCCAAATGAGAGTGCGCCACACACCGTAGAAAGCGTGCGGGACCCAAATGGGCGTGCGCAGAACGCCGTAGAAAGTGTGCGGGACCCAAATGGTCGTGCGCAGAACGCCGTAGAAAGTGTGCGGGACCCAAATGAGAGGGCGCCGGACGCCGTAGAAAGCGTGCGGGACCCAAGTGGGAGTGCGCCGGATGCCGTAGAAAGTGTGCGGGACCCAAATGGTCGTGCGCAGAACGCCGTAGAAAGTGTGCGGGACCCAAATGAGAGGGCGCAGAACGCCGTAGAAAGTGTGCGGGACCCAAATGAGAGGGCGCCGGACGCCGTAGAAAGCGTGCGGGACCCAAGTGGGAGTGCGCCGGCCGCCGTAGAAAGTGTGCAGGACCCAAATGGGCGTGCGCAGAACGCCGTAGAAAGTGTGCGGGACCCAAATGGTCGTGCGCAGAACGCCGTAGAAAGTGTGCGGGACCCAAATGAGAGGGCGCCGGACGCCGTAGAAAGCGTGCGGGACCCAAGTGGGAGTGCGCCGGCCGCCGTAGAAAGTGTGCAGGACCCAAATGAGAGTGCGCCACACACCGTAGAAAGCGTGCGGGACCCAAATGGGCGTGCGCAGAACGCCGTAGAAAGTGTGCGGGACCCAAATGGTCGTGCGCAGAACGCCGTAGAAAGTGTGCGGGACCCAAGTGGGAGTGCGCCGGCCGCCGTAGAAAGTGTGCGGGACCCAAATGAGAGTGCGCCACACACCGTAGAAAGCGTGCGGGACCCAAATGGGCGTGCGCAGAACGCCGTAGAAAGTGTGCGGGACCCAAATGGTCGTGCGCAGAACGCCGTAGAAAGTGTGCGGGACCCAAATGAGAGGGCGCCGGACGCCGTAGAAAGCGTGCGGGACCCAAGTGGGAGTGCGCCGGATGCAGTAGAAAGTGTGCGGGACCCAAATGGTCGTGCGCAGAAGGCCGTAGAAAGCGTGCGGGACCCAAATGGCCGTGCGCAGAACGCCGTAGAAAGGGTGCGGGACCTAAATGGGCGTGCGCAGAACGCCGTAGAAAGTATGCGGGACCCAAATGAGAGTGCGCCACATACCGTAGAAAGCGTGCGGGACCCAAATGGGCGTGCGCAGAACGCCGTAGAAAGTGTGCGGGACCCAAATGGTCGTGCGCAGAACGCCGTAGAAAGTGTGCGGGACCCAAATGAGAGGGCGCCGGACGCCGTAGAAAGCGTGCGGGACCCAAATGGGCGTGCGCAGAACGCCGTAGAAAGTGTGCGGGACCCAAATGAGAGTGCGCCACACACCGTAGAAAGCGTGCGGGACCCAAATGGGCGTGCGCAGAACGCCGTAGAAAGTGTGCGGGACCCAAATGGTCGTGCGCAGAACGCCGTAGAAAGTGTGCGGGACCCAAATGAGAGGGCGCCGGACGCCGTAGAAAGCGTGCGGGACCCAAGTGGGAGTGCGCCGGCCGCCGTAGAAAGCGTGCGGGACCCAAATGGCCGTGCGCAGAACGCCGTAGAAAGCGTGCGGGACCCAAATGGGCGTGCGCAGAACGCCGTAGAAAGTGTGCGGGACCCAAATGGTCGTGCGCAGAACGCCGTAGAAAGTGTGCGGGACCCAAATGAGAGGGCGCCGGACGCCGTAGAAAGCGCGCGGGACCCAAACGGGAGTGCGCCGGCCGCCGTAGAAAGTGTGCGGGACCCAAATGAGAGTGCGCCACACACCGTAGAAAGCGTGCGGGACCCAAATGGGCGTGCGCAGAACGCCGTAGAAAGTGTGCGGGACCCAAATGGTCGTGCGCAGAACGCCGTAGAAAGTGTGCGGGACCCAAATGAGAGTGCGCCGGACGCCGTAGAAAGTGTGTGGGACCCAAGTGGGAGTGCGCCGGCCGCCGTAGAAAGTGTGCGGGACCCAAATGGTCGTGCGCAGAACGCCGTAGAAAGTGTGCGGGACCCAAATGGTCGTGCGCAGAACGCCGTAGAAAGTGTGCGGGACCCAAATGGTCGTGCGCAGAACGCCGTAGAAAGTGTGCGGGACCCAAATGGTCGTGCGCAGAACGCCGTAGAAAGTGTGCGGGACCCAAATGAGAGGGCGCCGGACGCCGTAGAAAGCGTGCGGGACCCAAATGGGCGTGCGCAGAACGCCGTAGAAAGCGTGCGGGACCCAAATGGGCGTGCGCAGAACGCCGTAGAAAGTGTGCGGGACCCAAATGGTCGTGCGCAGAACGCCGTAGAAAGTGTGCGGGACCCAAATGAGAGGGCGCCGGACGCCGTAGAAAGCGTGCGGGACCCAAGTGGGAGTGCGCCGGATGCCGTAGAAAGTGTGCGGGACCCAAATGGTCGTGCGCAGAACGCCGTAGAAAGTGTGCGGGACCCAAATGGTCGTGCGCAGAACGCCGTAGAAAGTGTGCGGGACCCAAATGAGAGGGCGCCGGACGCCGTAGAAAGCGTGCGGGACCCAAGTGGGAGTGCGCCGGACGCCGTAGAAAGTGTGTGGGACCCAAGTGGGAGTGCGCCGGCCGCCGTAGAAAGTGTGCGGGACCCAAATGAGAGTGCGCCACACACCGTAGAAAGCGTGCGGGACCCAAATGGGCGTGCGCAGAACGCCGTAGAAAGTGTGCGGGACCCAAATGGTCGTGCGCAGAACGCCGTAGAAAGTGTGCGGGACCCAAATGAGAGTGCGCCACACACCGTAGAAAGCGTGCGGGACCCAAATGGGCGTGCGCAGAACGCCGTAGAAAGTGTGCGGGACCCAAATGGGCGTGCGCAGAACGCCGTAGAAAGTGTGCGGGACCCAAATGGTCGTGCGCAGAACGCCGTAGAAAGTGTGCGGGACCCAAATGAGAGGGCGCCGGACGCCGTAGAAAGCGCGCGGGACCCAAACGGGAGTGCGCCGGCCGCCGTAGAAAGTGTGCGGGACCCAAATGAGAGTGCGCCACACACCGTAGAAAGCGTGCGGGACCCAAATGGGCGTGCGCAGAACGCCGTAGAAAGTGTGCGGGACCCAAATGGTCGTGCGCAGAACGCCGTAGAAAGTGTGCGGGACCCAAATGAGAGGGCGCCGGACGCCGTAGAAAGCGTGCGGGACCCAAGTGGGAGTGCGCCGGCCGCCGTAGAAAGTGTGCGGGACCCAAATGAGAGTGCGCCACACACCGTAGAAAGCGTGCGGGACCCAAATGGTCGTGCGCAGAACGCCGTAGAAAGTGTGCGGGACCCAAATGAGAGGGCGCAGAACGCCGTAGAAAGTGTGCGGGACCCAAATGAGAGGGCGCCGGACGCCGTAGAAAGTGTGCGGGACCCAAATGAGAGGGCGCAGAACGCCGTAGAAAGTGTGCGGGACCCAAATGGGCGTGCGCAGAACGCCGTAGAAAGTGTGCGGGACCCAAATGGTCGTGCGCAGAACGCCGTAGAAAGTGTGCGGGACCCTAATGAGAGGGCGCCGGACGCCGTAGAAAGTGTGTGGGACCCAAGTGGGAGTGCGCCGGCCGCCGTAGAAAGTGTGCGGGACCCAAATGAGAGTTCGCCACACACCGTAGAAAGCGTGCGGGACCCGAATGGGCTTGCGCAGAACGCCGTAGAAAGTGTGCGGGACCCAAACGGTCGTGCGCAGAACGCCGTAGAAAGTGTGCGGGACCCAAATGAGAGGGCGCCGGACGCCGTAGAAAGCGTGCGGGACCCAAGTGGGAGTGCGCCGGATCCCGTAGAAAGTGTGCGGGACCCAAATGGTCGTGCGCAGAACGCCGTAGAAAGTGTGCGGGACCCAAATGAGAGGGCGCAGAACGCCGTAGAAAGTGTGCGGGACCCAAATGAGAGGGCGCCGGACGCCGTAGAAAGCGTGCGGGACCCAAATGGGCGTGCGCAGAACGCCGTAGAAAGCGTGCGGGACCCAAATGGGCGTGCGCAGAACGCCGTAGAAAGTGTGCGGGACCCAAATGGTCGTGCGCAGAACGCCGTAGAAAGTGTGCGGGACCCAAATGAGAGGGCGCCGGACGCCGTAGAAAGCGCGCGGGACCCAAACGGGAGTGCGCCGGCCGCCGTAGAAAGTGTGCGGGACCCAAATGAGAGTGCGCCACACACCGTAGAAAGCGTGCGGGACCCAAATGGGCGTGCGCAGAACGCCGTAGAAAGTGTGCGGGACCCAAATGGTCGTGCGCAGAACGCCGTAGAAAGTGTGCGGGACCCAAATGAGAGGGCGCCGGACGCCGTAGAAAGCGTGCGGGACCCAAATGGGCGTGCGCAGAACGCCGTAGGAAGTGTGCGGGACCCAAATGGGCGTGCGCAGAACGCCGTAGAAAGTGTGCGGGACCCAAATGGTCGTGCGCAGAACGCCGTAGAAAGTGTGCGGGACCCAAATGAGAGGGCGCCGGACGCCGTAGAAAGCGTGCGGGACCCAAGTGGGAGTGCGCCGGCCGCCGTAGAAAGTGTGCGGGACCCAAATGAGAGTGCGCCACACACCGTAGAAAGCGTGCGGGACCCAAATGGGCGTGCGCAGAACGCCGTAGAAAGTGTGCGGGACCCAAATGGTCGTGCGCAGAACGCCGTAGAAAGTGTGCGGGACCCAAATGAGAGGGCGCCGGACGCCGTAGAAAGCGTGCGGGACCCAAGTGGGAGTGCGCCGGCCGCCGTAGAAAGTGTGCGGGACCCAAATGAGAGTGCGCCACACACCGTAGAAAGCGTGCGGGACCCAAATGGGCGTGCGCAGAACGCCGTAGAAAGTGTGCGGGACCCAAGTGGGAGTGCGCAGAACGCCGTAGAAAGTGTGCGGGACCCAAATGAGAGGGCGCCGGACGCCGTAGAAAGCGTGCGGGACCCAAGTGGGAGTGCGCCGGACGCCGTAGAAAGTGTGCGGGACCCAAATGGGCGTGCGCAGAACGCCGTAGAAAGTGTGCGGGACCCAAATGGTCGTGCGCAGAACGCCGTAGAAAGTGTGCGGGACCCAAATGGGAGTGCGCCGGCCGCCGTAGAAAGTGTGCGGGACCCAAATGAGAGTGCGCCACACGCCGTAGAAAGCGTGCGGGACCCAAATGGGCGTGCGCAGAACGCCGTAGAAAGTGTGCGGGACCCAAATGGGCGTGCGCAGAACGCCGTAGAAAGTGTGCGGGACCCAAATGGGCGTGCGCAGAACGCCGTAGAAAGTGTGCGGGACCCAAATGAGAGTGCGCAGAACGCCGTAGATAGTGTGCGGGACCCAAGTGGGAGTGCGCCGGACGCCGTAGAAAGTGTGCGCGTCCCAAATGAGAGTGCGCCGGACGCCGTAGAAAGTGTGCGGAACCCAAATGAGAGTGCGCCACACGCCGTAGAAAGTGTGCGGGACCCAAATGGGCGTGCGCAGAACGCCGTAGAAAGTGTGCGGGACCCAAATGGTCGTGCGCAGAACGCCGTAGAAAGTGTGCGGGACCCAAATGAGAGGGCACCGGACGCCGTAGAAAGCGTGCGGGACCCAAGTGGGAGTGCGCCGGACGACCTAGCAAGTGTGCCGGACCCAAATGAGAGTGCGACGCAGGCCGTAGAACGCGTGCGGGACCCAAATGGGCGTGCGCAGAACGCCGTAGAAAGTGTGCGGGACCCAAATGGTCGTGCGCAGAACGCCGTAGAATGTGTGCGGGACCCAAATGAGAGGGCGCCGGACGCCGTAGAAAGCGTGCGGGACCCAAATGAGAGGGCGCCGGACGCCTTAGAAAGCGTGCGGGACCCAAGTGGGAGTGCGCCGGATGCCGTAGAAAGTGTGCGGGACCCAAATGGTCGTGCGCAGAACGCCGTAGAAAGTGTGCGGGACCCAAATGAGAGGGCGCTGGACGCCGTAGAAAGTGTGTGGGATCAAAATGAGAGAGCGTCGGACGCCGTAGAAAGTGTGCGGGACCCAAGTGGGAGTGCGCCGGCCGCCGTAGAAAGTGTGCGGGACCCAAATGAGAGTGCGCCACACACCGTAGAAAGCGTGCGGGACCCAAATGGGCGTGCGCAGAACGCCGTAGAAAGTGTGCGGGACCCAAATGGTCGTGCGCAGAACGCCGTAGAAAGTGTGCGGGACCCAAATGAGAGGGCGCCGGACGCCGTAGAAAGCGTGCGGGACCCAAGTGGGAGTGCGCCGGCCGCCGTAGAAAGTGTGCGGGACCCAAATGAGAGTGCGCCACACACCGTAGAAAGCGTGCGGGACCCAAATGGGCGTGCGCAGAACGCCGTAGAAAGTGTGCGGGACCCAAATGGTCGTGCGCAGAACGCCGTAGAAAGTGTGCGGGACCCAAATGAGAGGGCGCCGGACGCCGTAGAAAGCGTGCGGGGCCCTAATGGGCGTGCGCTGTACGCCGTAGAAAGTGTGCGGGACCCAAATGAGAGTGCGCCACACGCCATAGAAAGCGTGCGGGACCCAAATGGGCGTGCGCAGAATGCCATAGAAAGTGTGCGGGACCCAAATGGTCGTGCGCAGAACGCCGTAGAAAGTGTGCGGGACCCAAATGAGAGGGCGCCGGACGCCGTAGAAAGCGCGCGGGACCCAAATGAGAGTGCGCCGGACGCCGTAGAAAGCGTGCGGGACCCAAATGGGCGTGCGCAGAACGCCGTAGAAAGTGTGAGGGACCCAAATGGGCGTGCGCAGAACGCCGTAGAAAGTGTGCGGGACCCAAATGAGAGGGCGCTGGACGCCGTAGAAAGCGTGCGGGACCCAAGTGGGAGTGCGCCGGACGCCGTAGAAAGTGTGCGGGACCCAAATGGGCGTGCGCAGAACGCCGTAGAAAGTATGCGGGACCCAAATGAGAGTGCGCCACACACCGTAGAAAGCGTGCGGGACCCAAATGGGCGTGCGCAGAACGCCGTAGAAAGTGTGCGGGACCCAAGTGGGAGTGCGCCGGCCGCCGTAGAAAGTGTGCGGGACCCAAATGAGAGTGCGCCACACACCGTAGAAAGCGTGCGGGACCCAAATGGGCGTGCGCAGAACGCCGTAGAAAGTGTGCGGGACCCAAATGGTCGTGCGCAGAACGCCGTAGAAAGTGTGCGGGACCCAAATGAGAGGGCGCCGGACGCCGTAGAAAGTGTGCGGGACCCAAATGAGAGGGCGCTGGACGCCGTAGAAAGCGTGCGGGACCCAAATGGGCGTGCGCAGAACGCCGTAGAAAGTGTGAGGGACCCAAATGGGCGTGCGCAGAACGCCGTAGAAAGTGTGCGGGACCCAAATGAGAGGGCGCAGAACGCCGTAGAAAGTGTGCGGGACCCAAATGAGAGGGCGCTGGACGCCGTAGAAAGTGTGTGGGACCCAAGTGGGAGTGCGCCGGCCGCCGTAGAAAGTATGCGGGACCCAAATGAGAGTGCGCCACATACCGTAGAAAGCGTGCGGGACCCAAATGGGCGTGCGCAGAACGCCGTAGAAAGTGTGCGGGACCCAAATGAGAGGGCGCCGGACGCCGTAGAAAGCGTGCGGGACCCAAGTGGGAGTGCGCCGGATGCCGTAGAAAGTGTGTGGGACCCAAGTGGGAGTGCGCCGGCCGCCGTAGAAAGTGTGCGGGACCCAAATGGTCGTGCGCAGAACGCCGTAGAAAGTGTGCGGGACCCAAATGGTCGTGCGCAGAACGCCGTAGAAAGTGTGCGGGACCCAAATGAGAGGGCGCCGGACGCCGTAGAAAGCGTGCGGGACCCAAGTGGGAGTGCGCCGGCCGCCGTAGAAAGTGTGCGGGACCCAAATGAGAGTGCGCCACACACCGTAGAAAGCGTGCGGGACCCAAATGGGCGTGCGCAGAACGCCGTAGAAAGTTTGCGGGACCCAAATGGTCGTGCGCAGAACGCCGTAGAAAGTGTGCGGGACCCAAATGAGAGGGCGCAGAACGCCGTAGAAAGTGTGCGGGACCCAAATGAGAGGGCGCCGGACGCCGTAGAAAGCGCGCGGGACCCAAATGAGAGTGCGCCACACACCGTAGAAAGCGTGCGGGACCCAAATGGGCGTGCGCAGAACGCCGTAGAAAGTGTGCGGGACCCAAATGGTCGTGCGCAGAACGCCGTAGAAAGTGTGCGGGACCCAAATGAGAGGGCGCCGGACGCCGTAGAAAGCGCGCGGGACCCAAACGGGAGTGCGCCGGCCGCCGTAGAAAGTGTGCGGGACCCAAATGAGAGTGCGCCACACACCGTAGAAAGCGTGCGGGACCCAAATGGGCGTGCGCAGAACGCCGTAGAAAGTGTGCGGGACCCAAATGGTCGTGCGCAGAACGCCGTAGAAAGTGTGCGGGACCCAAATGAGAGGGCGCCGGACGCCGTAGAAAGCGCGCGGGACCCAAACGGGAGTGCGCCGGCCGCCGTAGAAAGTGCGCGGGACCCAAATGAGAGTGCGCCACACACCATAGAAAGCGTGCGGGACCCAAATGGGCGTGCGCAGAACGCCGTAGAAAGTGTGAGGGACCCAAATGGGCGTGCGCAGAACGCCGTAGAAAGTGTGCGGGACCCAAATGAGAGGGCGCCGGACGCCGTAGAAAGTGTGCGGGACCCAAATGAGAGGGCGCCGGACGCCGTAGAAAGCGTGCGGGACCCAAATGGGCGTGCGCAGAACGCCGTAGAAAGTGTGCGGGACCCAAATGGTCGTGCGCAGAACGCCGTAGAAAGTGTGCGGGACCCAAATGAGAGGGCGCCGGACGCCGTAGAAAGCGTGCGGGACCCAAGTGGGAGTGCGCCGGCCGCCGTAGAAAGTGTGCGGGACCCAAATGAGAGTGCGCCACACACCGTAGAAAGCGTGCGGGACCCAAATGGGCGTGCGCAGAACGCCGTAGAAAGTGTGCGGGACCCAAATGGTCGTGCGCAGAACGCCGTAGAAAGTGTGCGGGACCCAAATGAGAGGGCGCAGAACGCCGTAGAAAGTGTGCGGGACCCAAATGAGAGGGCGCCGGACGCCGTAGAAAGCGTGCGGGACCCAAATGGGCGTGCGCAGAACGCCGTAGAAAGCGTGCGGGACCCAAATGGGCGTGCGCAGAACGCCGTAGAAAGTGTGCGGGACCCAAATGGTCGTGCGCAGAACGCCGTAGAAAGTGTGCGGGACCCAAATGCTCGTGCGCAGAACGCCGTAGAAAGTGTGCGGGACCCAAATGAGAGTGCGCCACACACCGTAGAAAGCGTGCGGGACCCAAAAGGGAGTGCGCCACACGCCGTAGAAAGCGTGCGGGACCCAAATGGGCGTGCGCAGAACGCCGTAGAAAGTGTGCGGGACCCAAATGGTCGTGCGCAGAACGCCGTAGAAAGTGTGCGGGACCCAAATGAGAGGGCGCCGGACGCCGTAGAAAGCGCGCGGGACCCAAGTGGGAGTGCGCCGGCCGCCGTAGAAAGCGTGCGGGACCCAAATGGGCGTGCGCAGAACGCCGTAGAAAGTGTGAGGGACCCAAATGGGCGTGCGCAGAACGCCGTAGAAAGTGTGCGGGACCCAAATGAGAGGGCGCAGAACGCCGTGGAAAGCGTGCGGGACCCAAGTGGGAGTGCGCCGGACGCCGTAGAAAGTGTGTGGGACCCAAGTGGGAGTGCGCCGGCCGCCGTAGAAAGTATGCGGGACCCAAATGAGAGTGCGCCACATACCGTAGAAAGCGTGCGGGACCCAAATGGGCGTGCGCAGAACGCCGTAGAAAGTGTGCGGGACCCAAATGGTCGTGCGCAGAACGCCGTAGAAAGTGTGCGGGACCCAAATGAGAGGGCGCCGGACGCCGTAGAAAGTGTGCGGGACCCAAGTGGGAGTGCGCCGGGCGCCGTATAAAGTATGCGGGACCCAAATGAAAGTGCGCCACACGCCGTAGAAAGCGTGCGGGACCCAAATGGGCGTGCGCAGAACGCCGTAGAAAGTGTGCGGGACCCAAATGGTCGTGCGCAGAACGCCGTAGAAAGTGTGCGGGACCCAAATGAGAGGGCGCCGGACGCCGTAGAAAGCGTGCGGGACCCAAGTGGGAGTGCGCCGGCCGCCGTAGAAAGTGTGCGGGACCCAAATGAGAGTGCGCCACACACCGTAGAAAGCGTGCGGGACCCAAATGGGCGTGCGCAGAACGCCGTAGAAAGTGTGCGGGACCCAAATGGGCGTGCGCAGAACGCCGTAGAAAGTGTGCGGGACCCAAATGGTCGTGCGCAGAACGCCGTAGAAAGTGTGCGGGACCCAAATGAGAGGGCGCCGGACGCCGTAGAAAGCGCGCGGGACCCAAACGGGAGTGCGCCGGCCGCCGTAGAAAGTGTGCGGGACCCAAATGAGAGTGCGCCACACACCGTAGAAAGCGTGCGGGACCCAAATGGGCGTGCGCAGAACGCCGTAGAAAGTGTGCGGGACCCAAATGGTCGTGCGCAGAACGCCGTAGAAAGTGTGCGGGACCCAAATGAGAGGGCGCCGGACGCCGTAGAAAGCGTGCGGGACCCAAGTGGGAGTGCGCCGGATGCCGTAGAAAGTGTGTGGGACCCAAGTGGGAGTGCGCCGGCCGCCGTAGAAAGTGTGCGGGACCCAAATGAGAGTGCGCCACACACCGTAGAAAGCGTGCGGGACCCAAATGGGCGTGCGCAGAACGCCGTAGAAAGTGTGCGGGACCCAAATGGTCGTGCGCAGAACGCCGTAGAAAGCGTGCGGGACCCAAGTGGGAGTGCGCCGGATGCCGTAGAAAGTGTGTGGGACCCAAGTGGGAGTGCGCCGGCCGCCGTAGAAAGTGTGCGGGACCCAAATGGTCGTGCGCAGAACGCCGTAGAAAGTGTGCGGGACCCAAATGGTCGTGCGCAGAACGCCGTAGAAAGTGTGCGGGACCCAAATGAGAGGGCGCCGGACGCCGTAGAAAGCGTGCGGGACCCAAGTGGGAGTGCGCCGGCCGCCGTAGAAAGCGTGCGGGACCCAAATGGGCGTGCGCAGAACGCCGTAGAAAGTGTGCGGGACCCAAATGGTCGTGCGCAGAACGCCGTAGAAAGTGTGCGGGACCCAAATGAGAGGGCGCCGGACGCCGTAGAAAGCGTGCGGGACCCAAGTGGGAGTGCGCCGGCCGCCGTAGAAAGTGTGCGGGACCCAAATGAGAGGGCGCCACACACCGTAGAAAGCGTGCGGGACCCAAATGGGCGTGCGCAGAACGCCGTAGAAAGTGTGAGGGACCCAAATGGGCGTGCGCAGAACGCCGTAGAAAGTGTGCGGGACCCAAATGAGAGGGCGCAGAACGCCGTAGAAAGTGTGCGGGACCCAAATGAGAGGGCGCCGGACGCCGTAGAAAGCGTGCGGGACCCAAGTGGGAGTGCGCCGGCCGCCGTAGAAAGCGTGCGGGACCCAAATGGCCGTGCGCAGAACGCCGTAGAAAGCGTGCGGGACCCAAATGGGCGTGCGCAGAACGCCGTAGAAAGTGTGCGGGACCCAAATGGTCGTGCGCAGAACGCCGTAGAAAGTGTGCGGGACCCAAATGAGAGGGCGCCGGACGCCGTAGAAAGCGTGCGGGACCCAAACGGGAGTGCGCCGGCCGCCGTAGAAAGTGTGCGGGACCCAAATGGTCGTGCGCAGAACGCCGTAGAAAGTGTGCGGGACCCAAATGGTCGTGCGCAGAACGCCGTAGAAAGTGTGCGGGACCCAAATGAGAGGGCGCCGGACGCCGTAGAAAGCGTGCGGGACCCAAGTGGGAGTGCGCCGGCCGCCGTAGAAAGTGTGCGGGACCCAAATGAGAGTGCGCCACACACCGTAGAAAGCGTGCGGGACCCAAATGGGCGTGCGCAGAACGCCGTAGAAAGTGTGCGGGACCCAAATGGGCGTGCGCAGAACGCCGTAGAAAGTGTGCGGGACCCAAATGGTCGTGCGCAGAACGCCGTAGAAAGCGTGCGGGACCCAAGTGTGAGTGCGCCGGCCGCCGTAGAAAGTATGCGGGACCCAAATGAGAGGGCGCCGGACGCCGTAGAAAGCGTGCGGGACCCAAATGGGCGTGCGCAGAACGCCGTAGAAAGCGTGCGGGACCCAAATGGGCGTGCGCAGAACGCCGTAGAAAGTGTGCGGGACCCAAATGGTCGTGCGCAGAACGCCGTAGAAAGTGTGCGGGACCCAAATGAGAGGGCGCCGGACGCCGTAGAAAGCGCGCGGGACCCAAGTGGGAGTGCGCCGGCCGCCGTAGAAAGTGTGCGGGACCCAAATGAGAGTGCGCCACACACCGTAGAAAGCGTGCGGGACCCAAATGGGCGTGCGCAGAACGCCGTAGAAAGTGTGCGGGACCCAAATGGTCGTGCGCAGAACGCCGTAGAAAGTGTGCGGGACCCAAATGAGAGGGCGCCGGACGCCTTAGAAAGCGTGCGGGACCCAAATGGGAGTGCGCCGGACGCCGTAGAAAGTGTGCGGGACCCAAATGGTCGTGCGCAGAACGCCGTAGAAAGTGTGCGGGACCCAAATGAGAGTGCGCCACACACCGTAGAAAGCGTGCGGGACCCAAATGGGCGTGCGCAGAACGCCGTAGAAAGTGTGCGGGACCCAAATGAGAGGGCGCCGGACGCCGTAGAAAGTGTGCGGGACCCAAATGAGAGGGCGCCGGACGCCGTAGAAAGCGTGCGGGACCCAAATGGGCGTGCGCAGAACGCCGTAGAAAGTGTGCGGGACCCAAATGGTCGTGCGCAGAACGCCGTAGAAAGTGTGCGGGACCCAAATGAGAGGGCACCGGACGCCGTAGAAAGCGTGCGGGACCCAAGTGGGAGTGCGCCGGACGCCGTAGAAAGTGTGTGGGACCCAAGTGGGAGTGCGCCGGCCGCCGTAGAAAGTGTGCGGGACCCAAATGGGCGTGCGCAGAACGCCGTAGAAAGCGTGCGGGACCCAAATGGGCGTGCGCAGAACGCCGTAGAAAGTGTGCGGGACCCAAATGGTCGTGCGCAGAACGCCGTAGAAAGTGTGCGGGACCCAAATGAGAGGGCGCCGGACGCCGTAGAAAGCGTGCGGGACCCAAGTGGGAGTGCGCCGGCCGCCGTAGAAAGTGTGCGGGACCCAAATGGGCGTGCGCAGAACGCCGTAGAAAGTGTTTGGGAACCAAATGGGCGTGCGCAGAACGCCGTAGAAAGGGTGCGGGACCCAAGTGGGAGGGCGCAGAACGCCGGAGAAAGCGGGCGGGACCCAAATGAGAGGGCGCCGGACGCCGTAGAAAGCGCGCGGGACGCAAGTGGGAGTGCGCCGCCCGCCGTAGAAAGTGTGCGGGACCCAAATGAGAGTGCGCAGAACGCCGTAGAAAGTGTGAGGGACCCAAATGGGCGTGCGCAGAACGCCGTAGAAAGTGTGCGGGACCCAAATGGTCGTGCGCAGAACGCCGTAGAAAGTGTGCGGGACCCAAGTGGGAGTGCGCCGGCCGCCGTAGAAAGTGTGCGGGACCCAAATGAGAGTGCGCCACACACCGTAGAAAGCGTGCGGGACCCAAATGGGCGTGCGCAGAACGCCGTAGAAAGTGTGCGGGACCCAAATGGTCGTGCGCAGAACGCCGTAGAAAGTGTGCGGGACCCAAATGAGAGGGCGCCGGACGCCGTAGAAAGCGTGCGGGACCCAAGTGGGAGTGCGCCGGCCGCCGTAGAAAGTGTGCGGGACCCAAATGAGAGTGCGCCACACACCGTAGAAAGCGTGCGGGACCCAAATGGGCGTGCGCAGAACGCCGTAGAAAGTTTGCGGGACCCAAATGGTCGTGCGCAGAACGCCGTAGAAAGTGTGCGGGACCCAAATGAGAGTGCGCCCGACGCCGTAGAAAGTGTGCGGGACTCAAATGGGAGTGCGCCGCACGCCGTATAAAGTGTGCGGGACCCAAATGAGTGTACGCAGAACGCCGTAGAAAGTGTGCGGGACCCAAATGAGAGTGCGCCACGCGCCGTAGAAAGCGTGCGGGACCCGAATGGGCGTGCGCAGAACGCCGTAGAAAGTGTGCGGGACTCAAATGGGAGTGCGCCGGACGCCGTAGAAAGTGTGCGGGACCCAAATGGGAGTGCGCCGGACGCCGTAGAAAGTGTGCGGGACCCAAATGGGAGTGCGCCGAACGCCGTAGAAAGTGTGTGGGACCCAAATGGGCGTGCGCAGAACGCCGTAGAAAGTGTGCGGGACCCAAATGGGCGTGCGCAGAACCGCGCAGAAAGTGTGCGGGACCCAAACGAGAGTGCGCCGGACTCCGTAGAAAGTGTGCGGGACCCAAGTGGGAGTGCGCCGGACGCGGTAAAAAGAGTGCGGGACGCAAATGAGAGTGCGCCGGACGCCGTAGAAAGTGTGCGGGACCCAAATGAGAGTGCGCCGGACGCCGTAGAAAGTGTGCGGGACCCAAATGGGCGTGCGCAGAACGCCGTAGAAAGTGTGCGGGACCCAAGTGGGAGTGCGCCGGATGCCGTAGAAAGTGTGCGGGACCCAAATGGTCGTGCGCAGAACGCCGTAGAAAGTGTGCGGGACCCAAATGAGAGTGCGCCGTACGCCGTAGAAAGTGTGTGGGACCCAAGTGGGAGTGCGCCGGCCGCCGTAGAAAGTATGCGGGACCCAAATGAGAGTGCGCAGAACGCCGTAGAAAGCGTGCGGGACCCAAATGGGCGTGCGCAGAACGCCGTAGAAAGTGTGCGGGACCCAAATGGTCGTGCGCAGAACGCCGTAGAAAGTGTGCGGGACCCAAATGAGAGGGCGCCGGACGCCGTAGAAAGCGTGCGGGACCCAAGTGGGAGTGCGCCGGCCGCCGTAGAAAGTGTGCGGGACCCAAATGAGAGTGCGCCACACACCGTAGAAAGCGTGCGGGACCCAAATGGGCGTGCGCAGAACGCCGTAGAAAGTGTGCGGGACCCAAATGCTCGTGCGCAGAACGCCGTAGAAAGTGTGCGGGACCCAAATGAGAGGGCGCCGGACGCCGTAGAAAGCGTGCGGGACCCAAGTGGGAGTGCGCCGGCCGCCGTAGAAAGTGTGCGGGACCCAAATGAGAGGGCGCCGGACGCCGTAGAAAGTGTGAGGGACCCAAATGGGCGTGCGCAGAACGCCGTAGAAAGTGTGCGGGACCCAAATGAGAGGGCGCTGGACGCCGTAGACAGCGTGCGGGACCCAAATGGGAGTGCGCCGGACGCCGTAGAAAGTGTGCGGGACCCAAATGAGAGTGCGTCGGTCGCCGTAGAAAGTGTGCGGTACCCAAATGGGCGTGCGCAGAACGCCGTAGAAAGTGTGCGGGACCCAAATGGGCGTGCGCAGAACGCCGTAGAAAGTGTGCGGGACCCAAATGGGCGTGCGCAGAACGCCGTAGAAAGTGTGCGGGACCCAAATGAGAGTGCGCCGGACGCCGTAGAAAGCGTGCGGGACCCAAGTGGGAGTGCGCCGGCCGCCGTAGAAAGTGTGCGGGACCCAAATGAGAGTGCGCCACACACCGTAGAAAGCGTGCGGGACCCAAATGGGCGTGCGCAGAACGCCGTAGAAAGTTTGCGGGACCCAAATGGTCGTGCGCAGAACGCCGTAGAAAGTGTGCGGGACCCAAATGGGAGTGCGCCGGACGCCGTAGAAAGTGTGTGGGACCCAAGTGTGAGTGCGCCGGCCGCCGTAGAAAGTATGCGGGACCCAAATGAGAGGGCGCCGGACGCCGTAGAAAGCGTGCGGGACCCAAATGGGCGTGCGCAGAACGCCGTAGAAAGTTTGCGGGACCCAAATGGTCGTGCGCAGAACGCCGTAGAAAGTGTGCGGGACCCAAATGAGAGGGCGCAGAACGCCGTAGAAAGTGTGCGGGACCCAAATGAGAGGGCGCCGGACGCCGTAGAAAGCGTGCGGGACCCAAATGGCCGTGCGCAGAACGCCGTAGAAAGCGTGCGGGACCCAAATGGGCGTGCGCAGAACGCCGTAGAAAGTGTGCGGGACCCAAATGGTCGTGCGCAGAACGCCGTAGAAAGTGTGCGGGACCCAAATGAGAGGGCGCCGGACGCCGTAGAAAGCGCGCGGGACCCAAGTGGGAGTGCGCCGGCCGCCGTAGAAAGTGTGCGGGACCCAAATGAGAGTGCGCCACACACCGTAGAAAGCGTGCGGGACCCAAATGGGCGTGCGCAGAACGCCGTAGAAAGTGTGAGGGACCCAAATGGGCGTGCGCAGAACGCCGTAGAAAGTGTGCGGGACCCAAATGAGAGGGCGCTGGACGCCGTAGAAAGCGTGCGGGACCCAAGTGGGAGTGCGCCGGACGCCGTAGAAAGTGTGTGGGACCCAAGTGGGAGTGCGCCGGCCGCCGTAGAAAGTATGCGGGACCCAAATGAGAGTGCGCCACATACCGTAGAAAGCGTGCGGGACCCAAATGGGCGTGCGCAGAACGCCGTAGAAAGTGTGCGGGACCCAAATGGTCGTGCGCAGAACGCCGTAGAAAGTGTGCGGGACCCAAATGAGAGGGCGCCGGACGCCGTAGAAAGCGTGCGGGACCCAAGTGGGAGTGCGCCGGATGCCGTAGAAAGTGTGCGGGACCCAAATGGTCGTGCGCAGAACGCCGTAGAAAGTGTGCGGGACCCAAATGAGAGGGCGCCGGACGCCGTAGAAAGCGCGCGGGACCCAAACGGGAGTGCGCCGGCCGCCGTAGAAAGTGTGCGGGACCCAAATGAGAGTGCGCCACACACCGTAGAAAGCGTGCGGGACCCAAATGGGCGTGCGCAGAACGCCGTAGAAAGTGTGAGGGACCCAAATGGGCGTGCGCAGAACGCCGTAGAAAGTGTGCGGGACCCAAATGAGAGGGCGCTGGACGCCGTACAAAGCGTGCGGGAGCCAAGTGGGAGTGCGCCGGACGCCGTAGAAAGTGTGTGGGACCCAAGTGGGAGTGCGCCGGCCGCCGTAGAAAGTGTGCGGGACCCAAATGGTCGTGCGCAGAACGCCGTAGAAAGTGTGCGGGACCCAAATGAGAGTGCGCAGAACGCCGTAGAAAGCGTGCGGGACCCAAAAGGGAGTGCGCCGGACGCCGTAGAAAGCGTGCGGGACCCAATTGTGGGTGCGCCGGACGCCGTAGAAAGTGTGCGGGACCCAAATGGGTGTGCGCCAGACGCCGTAGAAAGTGTGCGGGACCCAAATGGATGTGCGCAGAACGCCGCAGTAAGTGTGCGGGACCCAAATGGGCGTGCGCGGAACGCCGAAGACAGTGCGCGGGACCCAAATGAGAGGGCGCCGGACGCCGTAGAAAGTGTGCGGGACCCAAGTGGGACTGCGCCGGACGCCGTAGAAAGTGTGCGGGACCCAAGTGGGAATGCGCCGGACGCCGTATAAAGTGTGCGGGACCCAAATGGGCGTGCGCAGAACGCCGTAGAAAGTGTGCGGGACCCAAATGGGCGTGCGCAGAACGCCGTAGAAAGTGTGCGGGACCCAAATGAGAGTGCGCCGGACGCCGGAGAAAGTGTGCGGGACCCAAATGGGTGTGCGCCGGACGCCGTAGAAAGTGTGCGGGACCCAAATGAGAGTGCGCCACACGCCGTAGAAAGCGTGCGGGACCCAAATGGGTGTGCACAGAACGCCGTAGAAAGTGTGCGGGACCCAAATGGGTGTGCGCAGAACGCCGTAGAAAGCGTGCGGGACCCTGATATGAGGGCGCCGGACGCCGTTGAAAGTGTGCGGGACCTAAATGAGAGTGCGCCGGACGCCGTAGAAAGTGTGCGGGACCCACATGGGAGTGCGCCGGACGCCGTAGAAAGTGTGCGTGACCCGAACGGGTGTGCGCAGAACGCCGTAGAAAGTTTTGGGACCTAAATGAGAGTGCGCCGGACGACGTAGAAAGTGTGCGGGACCCAAATGAGAGTGCGCCGGACGCCGTAGAAAGTGTGCGGGACCCACGTGGGAGTGCGCCGGACGCCGTAGAAAGTGTGCGGGACCCAAATGAGAGTGCGCCACACGCCGTAGAAAGTGTGCGGTACCCAAACGGGTGTGCGTAGAACGCCGTAGAAAGTGTGTGGGACCTAAATGAGAGTGCGCCGGACGCCGTAGAAAGTGTGCGGGACCCACGTGGGAGTGCGCCGGACGCCGTAGAAAGCGTGCGGGACCCAAATGGGAGTGCGCCGGCCGCCGTAGAAAGTGTGCGGGACCCAAATGGGCGTGCGCAGAACGCCGTAGAAAGTGTGCGGGACCCAAATGAGAGTGCGCAGAACGCCGTAGAAAGTGTGCGGGACCCAAATGAGAGTCCGCCGGACGCCGAAGAAAGTGTGCGGGACCCAAGTGGGAGTGCGCCGGACGCCGTAGAAAGTGTGCGGGACCCAAATGGGAGTGCGCAGAACGGCGTAGAAAGTGTGCGGGACCCAAATGGGCGTGCGCAGAACGCCGTAGTAAGTGTGCGAGACCCAAATGGGCGTGCGCAGAACGCCGTAGTAAGTGTGTGGGACCCAAATAAGAGAGCGTCGGACGCCGTAGAAAGTGTGCGGTGACAAAGTGAAAGTGCGCAAGACGCCGTAGAAAGTGTGCGGGACCCAAATGGGCGTGCGCAGAACGCCGTAGAAAGTGTGCGGGACCCAAATGGGCGTGCGCAGAACCCCGTAGAAAGTGTGCGGGACCCAAACGAGAGTGCGCCGGACTCCGTAGAAAGTGTGCGGGACCCAAGTGGGAGTGCGCCGGACGCCGTAAAAAGTGTGCGGGACCCAAATGGGTGTGCGCAGAACGGCGTAGAAAGTGTGCGGGACCCAAGTGGGAGTGCGCCGGACGCCGTAAAAAGTGTGCGGGACCCAAATGGGTGTGCGCAGAACGGCGTAGAAAGTGTGCGGGACCCAAGTGGGAGTGCGCAGAACGCCGTAGAAAGTGTGCGGGACCCGAGTGGGATTACGCCGAACGCCGTAGAAAGTGAGCGGGACCCAAATGGGTGTGCGCCGGACGCCGAAGAAAGTGTGCGGGACCCAAATGGGCGTGCGCAGAACGCCGTAGAAAGCGTGCGGGACCCAAATGGGTGTGCGCAGAACGCCGTAGAAAGCGTGCGGGACCCAAAAGGGAGTGCGCCGGACGCCGTAGAAAGTGTGCGGGACCCAAATGGGTGTGCGCCGGACGCCGTAGAAAGTGTGCGGGACCCAAATGAGAGTGCGCCACACGCCGTAGAAAGCGTGCGGGACCCAAATGGGTGTGCGCAGAACGCCGTAGAAGGCGTGCGGGACCTAAATGGGCCTGAGTAGAACGCCGTAGAAAGTGTTCGGGACCCAAATGAGAGGGCGCCGGACGCCGTAGAAAGTGTGCGGGACCCAAATGAGAGTGCGTCAGACGCCGTAGAAAGTGTGCGGGACCCAAGTGGGAGTGCGCCGAACGCCGTAGAAAGTGTGCGGGACCAAAATGGGCGTGCGCAGAACGCCGTAGAAAGTGTGCGGGACCCAAATGAGAGTGCGCAGAACGCCGTAGAAGGCGTGCGGGACCCAAAAGGGAGTGCGCCGGACGCCGTAGAAAGCGTGCGGGACCCAAGTGGGAGTGCGCCGGACGCCGTAGAAAGTGTGCGGGACCCAAATGAGAGTGCGCCACACGCCGTAGAAAGCGTGCGGGACCCAAGTGGGCGTGCGCAGAACGCCGTAGAAAGCGTGCGGGACCCAAATGAGAGTGCGCCGGACGCCGTAGAAAGTGTGCGGGACCCAAATGAGAGTGCGCCGAACGCCGTAGAAAGTGTGCGGGACCCAAATTAGAGTGCGCCGGACGCCGTAGAAGGTGTGCGGAACCCAAATGGGGGTGCGCAGAACGCCGTAGAAAGTGTGCGGGACCCAAGTGGGAGTGCGCCGCACGCCGTAGAAAGTGTGCGGGACCCAAATGAGGAGTGCGCCGGACGCCGTAGAAAGCGTGCGGGACCCAAATGGGCGTGCGCAGAACGCCGTAGAAAGTGTGCGGGACCCAAACGGGTGTGCGCAGAACGCCGTAGAAAGTGTGCGGGACCCAAGTGGGAGTGCGCCGGACGCCGTAGAAAGCGTGCGGGACCCAAATGGGTGTGCGCCGGACGCCGTAGAAAGTGTGCGGGACCCAAATGAGAGTGCACCGGACGCCGCAGAAAGTGTGCGGGACCCAAATAGGCGTGCGCAGAACGCCGTAGAAAGTGTGCGGGACCCAAATGGGCGTGCGCAGAACCCCGTAGAAAGTGTGCGGGACCCAAACGAGAGTGCGCAGAACGCCGTAGAAAGTGTGCAGGACCCAAATGAGAGGGCGCCGGACGCCGTAGAAAGTGTGCGGGACCCAAATGGGAGTGCGCCGGACGCCGTAGAAAGCGTGCGGGACCCAAATGGGCGTGCGCAGAACGCCGTAGAAAGTGTGCGGGACCCAAATGAGAGTGCGCAGAACGCCGTAGAAAGTGTGCGGGACCTAAATGAAAGCGCGCCGGACGCCGTAGAAAGTGTGCGGAACCCAAATGGGTGTGCGCAGAACGCCGTAGAAAGTGTGCGGGACCCAAATGAGAGTGCGCCACACGCCGTAGAAAGTGTGCGGGACTAAAGTGGGCGTGCGCAGAACGCCGTAGAAAGTGTGCGGGACCCAAATGGGCGTGCGCAGAACGCCGTAGAAAGTGTGCGGGACCCAGATGAGAGTGCGCCGGACGCCGCAGGAAGTGGGCGGGACCCAAATGAGAGTGCGCCGGACGCCGTAGAAAGTGTGCGGGACCCAAGTGGGAGTGCGCCGGACGCCGTAGAAAGTGGGCGGGGCTCAAATGGGGGTGCGCAGAACGCCGTAGAAAGCCTGCGGGACCCAAATGGTCGTGCGCAGAACGCCGTAGAAAGTGTGCGGGACCCAAATGAGAGTGCGTCGGACGCCGTAGGAAGTGTGCGGGACCCAAATGGGAGTGCGCCGGACGCCGTAGAAAGTGTGCGGGACCCAAATGAGAGTGCGCCACACGCCGTAGAAAGCGTGCGGGTCCCGAATGGGTGTGCGCAGGACGCCGTAGAAAGTGTGCGGGACCCAAATGGGTCGTGCGCAGAACGCCGTAGAAAGTGTGCGGGACCCAAATGAGAGTGCGCAGAACGCCGTAGAAAGTGTGCGGGACCCAAATGAGAGTGCGCCGGACGCCGTAGAAAGTGTGCGGGACCCAAATGGGAGTGCGCCGGACGCCGTAGAAAGTGTGCGGGACCCAAATGGGC
The DNA here is from genome assembly GCA_029168955.1 of Aplectana chamaeleonis. NCBI lineage: Eukaryota > Metazoa > Nematoda > Chromadorea > Rhabditida > Cosmocercidae > Aplectana > Aplectana chamaeleonis. Next base: position 145,862 of record JAPDOI010000769.1, read on the forward strand.
GTGCGCAGAACGCCGTAGAAAGTGTGCGGGACCCAAATGAGCGTGCGCCGGACGCCGTAGAAAGTGTGCGGGACCCAAATGGGAGTGCGCCGGACGCCGTAGAAAGTGTGCGGGACCCAAATGGGAGTGCGCCGGACGCCGTAGAAAGTGTGCGGGACCCAAATGAGAGTGCGCCGGACGCCGTAGAAAGTGTGCGGGACCCAAATGGGCGTGCGCAGAACGCCGTAGAAAGTGTGCGGGACCCAAATGGGCGTGCGCAGAACGCCGTAGAAAGCGTGCGGGACCCAAATGAGAGTGCGCAGAACGCCGTAGAAAGTGTGCGGGACCCAAATGAGGAGCGCGCCGGACGCCCAAATGGTGCCGTAGAAAGTATGCGGGACCCAAATGGGAGTGCGCAGAACGCCGTAGAAAGTGTGCGGGACCCAAATGAGAGTGCGCCGAACGCCGTAGAAAGTGTGCGGGACCCAAATGGGCGTGCGCAGAACGCCGTAGAAAGTGTGCGGGACCCAAATGGGCGTGCGCAGAACTCCGTAGAAAGTGTGCGGGACCCAAATGGGAGTGCGCAGAACGCCGTAGAAAGTGTGCGGGACCCAAATGAGGAGTGCGCCGGACGCCGTAGAAAGTGTGCGGGACCCAAACGGGAGTGCGCCGGCCGCCGTAGAAAGTGTGCGGGACCCAAATGAGAGTGCGCCACACACCGTAGAAAGCGTGCGGGACCCAAATGGGCGTGCGCAGAACGCCGTAGAAAGTGTGCGGGACCCAAATGGGCGTGCGCAGAACGCCGTAGAAAGTGTGCGGGACCCAAATGAGAGGGCGCCGGACGCCGTAGAAAGCGTGCGGGACCCAAGTGGGAGTGCGCCGGACGCCGTAGAAAGTGTGTGGGACCCAAGTGGGAGTGCGCCGGCCGCCGTAGAAAGTGTGCGGGACCCAAGTGGGAGTGCGCTGGCCGCCGTAGAAAGTGTGCGGGACCCAAATGGTCGTGCGCAGAACGCCGTAGAATGTGTGCGGGACCCAAATGGTCGTGCGCAGAACGCCGTAGAAAGTGTGCGGGACCCAAATGAGAGGGCGCCGGACGCCGTAGAAAGCGTGCGGGACCCAAGTGGGAGTGCGCCGGATGCCGTAGAAAGTGTGCGGGACCCAAATGGTCGTGCGCAGAACGCCGTAGAAAGTGTGCGGGACCCAAATGAGAGGGCGCCGGACGCCGTAGAAAGCGTGCGGGACCCAAGTGGGAGTGCGCCGGCCGCCCTAGAAAGTGTGCGGGACCCAAATGAGAGTGCGCCACACACCGTAGAAAGCGTGCGGGACCCAAATGGGCGTGCGCAGAACGCCGTAGAAAGTGTGCGGGACCCAAATGGTCGTGCGCAGAACGCCGTAGAAAGTGTGCGGGACCCAAATGAGAGGGCGCCGGACGCCGTAGAAAGCGTGCGGGACCCAAGTGGGAGTGCGCCGGCCGCCGTAGAAAGTGTGCGGGACCCAAATGAGAGTGCGCCACACACCGTAGAAAGCGTGCGGGACCCAAATGGGCGTGCGCAGAACGCCGTAGAAAGTGTGCGGGACCCAAATGGGCGCGCGCAGAACGCCGTAGAAAGCGGGCGGGACCCAAATGAGAGAGCGCCGGACGCCGTAGAAAGTGTGCGGGACCCAAATGAGGTGCGCCGGACGCCGAAGAAAGCGTGCGGAACCCAAATGAGAGTGCGCCGGACGCCGTAGAAAGTGTGCGGGACCCAAATGGGCGCGCGCAGAACGCCGTAGAAAGTGTGCGGGACCCAAATGAGAGTGCGCCGGACGCCGTAGAAAGTGTGCGGGACCCAAATGAGAGTGCGCCGGACGCCGTAGAAAGTGTGCGGGAATAAAATGGGTGTGCGCAGAACGCCCTAGAAAGTGTGCGGGACATAAATGAGAGTACGCCGGACGCCTTAGAAAGTGTGCGGGACCCACGTGGGAGTGCGCCTGCCGCCGTAGAAAGTGTGCGGGACCCAAATGAGAGTGCGCCACACACCGTAGAAAGCGTGCGGGACCCAAGTGGGCGTGCGCAGAACGCCGTAGAAAGTGTGAGGGACCCAAATGGGCGTGCGCAGAACGCCGTAGAAAGTGTGCGGGACGCAAGTGGAAGTGCGCAGAACGCCGTAGAAAGTGTGCGGGACGAAGTGGAAGTGCGCCGGACGCCGTAGAAAGTGCGGGACCCAAATGGGAGTGCGCCGAACGCCGTAGAAAGTGTGCGGGACCCAAATGGGCGTGCGCAGAACGCCGTAGAAAGTGTGCGGGACCCAAATGGGCGTGCGCAGAACGCCGTAGAAAGTGTGCGGGACCCAAATGGGTGTGCGCAGTACGCCGTAGAAAGTGTGCGGGACCCAATTGTGGGTGCGCCGGACGCCGTAGAAAGTGTGCGGGACCCAAATGGGTGTGCGCCGGACGCCGTAGAAAGTGTGCAGGACCCAAATGAGAGTGCGCCACACGCCGTAGAAAGCGTGCGGGACCCAAATGGGTGTGCGCAGAACGCCGGAGAAGGCGTGCGGGACCTAAATGGGTGTGCGCAGAACGCCGTAGAAAGTGTGCGGGACCCAAGTGGGAGTGCGCCGGACGCCGTAGAAAGTGTACGGGACCCAAATGGGTGTGCGCAGAACGCCGTAGAAAGTGTGCGGGACCCAAATGGGAGTGCGCAGAACGCCGTAGAAAGTGTGCGGGACCCAAATGAGAGTGCGCCACACGCCGTAGAAAGCGTGCGGGACCCAAGTGGGAGTGCGCCGGATGCCGTAGAAAGTGTGCGGGACCCAAATGCTCGTGCGCAGAACGCCGTAGAAAGTGTGCGGGACCCAAATCAGAGGGCGCCGGACGCCGTAGAATGTGTGCGGGACCCAAATGAGAGGGCGCCGGACGCCGTAGAAAGCGTGCGGGACCCAAGTGGGAGTGCGCCGGATGCCGTAGAAAGTGTGCGGGACCCAAGTGGGAGTGCGCCGGACGCCGTAGAAAGTGTGCGGGACCCGAATGAGAGTGCGCCACACGCCGTAGAAAGCGTGCGGGACCCAAGTGGGAGTGCGCCGGACGCCGTAGAAAGTGTGCGGGACCCAAATGGGCGTGCGCAGAACGCCGTAGAAAGTGTGTGGGACCCAAATGGGTGTGCGCAGAACGCCGTAGAAAGTGTGCGGTACCCAAGTGGGAGTGCGCCTGACGCCGTAGAAAGTGTGTGGGACCCAAATGGGTGTGCGCAGAACGCCCTAGAAAGTGTGTGGGACCCAAATGAAAGTGCGCCGGACGCCGTAGAAAGTGTGCGGGACCCAAATGAGAGTGCGCCCGACGCCGTAAAAAGTGTGCGGGACACAAGTGGGAGTGCGCCGGACGCCGTAGAAAGTGGGCGGGACCCAAATGAGAGTGCGCCACACGCCGTAGAAACCGTGCGGGACGCAAACGGGAGTGCGCCGGACGCCGTAGAAAGTGTGCGGGACCCAAATGGGCGTGCGCAGAACGCCGTAGAAAGTGTGCGGGACCCAAATGGGAGTGCGCCGGATGCCGTAGAAAGTGTGCGGGACCCAAATGAGAGTGCGCCACACGCCGCGGAAAGCGTGCGGGACCCAAGTGGGAGTGCGCCGGACGCCGTAGAAAGCATTCGGGACCCAAACGGGCGTGCGCAGAACGCCGTAGAAAGTTTGCGGGACCCAAATGAGAGTGCGCCGGACGCCGTAGAAAGTGTGCGGGACCCAAATGGAGTGCGCCGGACGCCGTAGAAAGTGTGCGGGACCCAAATGGGAGTGCGCCGAACGCCGTAGAAAGTGTGCGGGACCCAAATGGGCGTGCGCAGAACGCCGTAGAAAGTGTGTGGGACCCAAATGAGAGTGCGCCGGACGCCGTAGAAAGTGTGCGGGACCCAAGTGGGAGTGCGCCGGACGCCGTAGAAAGTGTGCGGGACTCAAGTGGGAGTGCGCCGGACGCCGTAGAAAGTGTGCGGGACCCAAATGAGAGTGCGCCACACGCCGTAGAAAGTGTGCGGGACCCACATGGGCGTGCGCAGAACGCCGTAGAAAGTGTGCGGGACCTAAATGAAAGCGCGCCGGACGCCGTAGAAAGTGTGCGGAACCCAAATGGGTGTGCGCAGAACGCCGTAGAAAGTGTGCGGGACCCAAATGAGAGTGCGCCACACGCCGTAGAAAGCATGCGGGACCCAAGTGGGAGTGCGCCGGACGCCGTAGAAAGTGTGCGGGACCCAAATGGGTGTGCGCAGAACGCCGTAGAAAGTGTGCGGGACCCAAATGAGAGTGCGCCGGACGCCGTAGAAAGCGTGCGGGACCCAAATGGGAGTGCGCCGGGCGTCGTAGAAAGTGTGCGGGACCCAAATGGGTGTACGCAGAACGCCGTAGAAAGTGTGTGGGATCAAAATGAGAGAGCGTCGGACGCCGTAGAAAGTGTGCGGGACCCAAGTGGGAGTGCGCCGGCCGCCGTAGAAAGTGTGCGGGACCCAAATGAGAGTGCGCCACACACCGTAGAAAGCGTGCGGGACCCAAATGGGCGTGCGCAGAACGCCGTAGAAAGTGTGCGGGACCCAAATGGTCGTGCGCAGAACGCCGTAGAAAGTGTGCGGGACCCAAATGAGAGGGCGCCGGACGCCGTAGAAAGTGTGCAAGACTCAAGTGGGAGTGCGCCGGACGATGTAGAAAGTGTGCGGGACCCAAGGGGGAGTGCGCCGGCCGCCGTAGAAAGTGTGCGGGACCCAAATGAGAGTGCGCCACACACCGTAGAAAGCGTGCGGTACCCAAATGGGCGTGCGCAGAACGCCGTAGAAAGTGTGCGGGAATCAAGTGGGAGTGCGCAGAACGCCGTAGAAAGTGTGCGGGACCCAAATGAGAGGGCGCCGGACGCCGTAGAAAGCGTGCGGGACCCAAATGGGTGTGCGCAGAACGCCGTAGAAAGTGTGCGGGACCCAAATGGTCGTGCGCAGAACGCCGTAGAAAGTGTGCGGGACCCAAATGAGAGGGCGCCGGACGCCGTAGAAAGCGTGCGGGACCCAAGAGGGAGTGCGCCGGGCGCCGTAGAAAGTGTGCGGGACCCAAATGAGAGTGCGCCACACGCCGTAGAAAGTGTGCGGGACCCAAATGGGCGTGCGCAGAACGCCGTAGAAAGTGTGCGGGACCCAAATGGTCGTGCGCAGAACGCCGTAGAAAGTGTGCGGGACCCAAATGAGAGGGCGCCGGACGCCGTAGAAAGCGTGCGGGACCCAAGTGGGAGTGCGCCGGATGCCGTAGAAAGTGTGCGGGACCCAAGTGGGAGTGCGCCGGACGCCGTAGAAAGTGTGCGGGACCCAAATGGGCGTGCGCAGAACGCCGAAGAAAGGCTGCGGGACCCAAGTGCGAGTGCGCCGGACGCCAAATGAAAGCGTGCCGGGACCCAAGTGGGGGTGCGCCGGACGACGTAGAAAGTGTGCGGGACCCAAATGAGAGTGCGCCACACGCCGTAGAGAGCGTGCGGGACCCAAATGGGCGTGCGCTGAACGCCGTAGAAAGTGTGCGGGACCCATATGGGCGTGCGCAGAACGCCGTAGAAAGTGTGCGGGACCCAAATGGTCGTGCGCAGAACGCCGTAGAAAGCGTGCGGGACCCAAATGAGGGTGCCGCGGACGCGGTAGAAAGTGTGCGGGACCCAAGTGGGAGTGCGCGGGACGCCGTAGAAAGTGTGCGGGACCCAAATGGGTGTGCGCCAGACGCCGTAGAAAGCGTGCGGGACCCAAATGGGCATAGCGTGCGCCGGACGCCGTAGAAAGCGTGCGGGACCCAAGTGGGAGTGCGCCGGACGCCGTAGAAAGTGTGCGGGACCCAAATGGTCGTGCGCAGAACGCCGTAGAAAATGTGCGGGACCCAAATGAGAGTGAGTCGGACGCCGTAGGAAGTGAGCGGGACCCAAGTGGGAGTCCGCCGGACGCCGTCGCAAGTGTGCGGGACCCAAATGGGTGTGCGCCGAACGCCGTAGAAAGTGTGCGGGACCCAAATGGGCGTGCGCAGAACGCCGTAGAAAGTGTGCGGGACCCAAATGGGAGTGCGCAGAACGCCGTAGAAAGTGTGCGGGACCCAAATGGGAGTGCGCAGAACGCCGTAGAAAGTGTGCGGGACCCAAATGAGAGTGCGCAGAACGCCGTAGAAACTGTGTGGGACCCAAATGAGAGTGCGCAGGACGCCGTAGAAAGTGTGCGGGAAACAAATGGGCGTGCGCAGAACGCCGTAGAAAGTGTGCGGGACCCAAATGGGCGTGCGCAGAACTCCGTAGAAAGTGTGCGGGACCCAAATGGGCGTGCGCAGTACGCCGTAGAAAGTGTGCGGGACCCAAATGAGAGTGCGCAGAACGCCGGAGAAAGTGTGCGGGACCCAAGTGGGAGTGCGCCGAACGCCGTAGAAAGTGTGCGGGACCCAAATGAGAGTGCGCCGGACGCCGTAGAACGTGTGTGGGATCCAAATGAGAGTGCGCCGGACGCCGTAGAAAGCGTGCGGGACCCAAATGGGCGTGCGCAGAACGCCGTAGAAAGTGTGCGGGACCCAAATGGTCGTGCGCCGGACGCCGTAGAAAGTGTACGGGCCCCAAATGAGAGTGCGCCGGACGCCGTAGAATGTGTGTGGGATCCAAGTGGGAGTGCGACGGACGCCGTAGAAAGTGTGCGAGACCCAAATCAGAGTGCTCCGTATGCCGTAGAAAGTGTGCGAGACCCAAATGGGCGTGCGCAGAACGCCGTAGAAAGTGTGCGGGACCCAAATGGGCGTGCGCAGAACGCCGTAGAAAGTGTGCGGGACCCAAATGGGCGGTGCGCAGGGCCGCCCGTAGAAAGTGTGCGGGACCCAAATGAGAGTGCGCCGGACGCCGTAGAAAGTGTGCGGGACCCAAGTGGGAGTGCGCCGGACGCCGTAGAAAGTGCGCGGGACCAAAATGGGCGTGCGCAGAACGCCGTAGAAAGTGTGCGGGACCCAAACGGGTGTGCGCAGAACGCCGTAGAAAGTTTTGGGACCTAAATGAGAGTGCGCCGGACGCCGTAGAAAGTGTGCGGGACCCACGTGGGAGTGCGCCGGACGCCGTAGAAAGTGTGCGGGACCCAAATGAGAGTGCGCCACACGCCGTAGAAAGTGTGCGGGACCCAAATGGGCGCGCGCAGAACGCCGTAGAAAGTGTGCGGGACCCAAATGAGAGTGCGCCGGACGCCGTAGAAAGTGTGCGGGACCCAAATGAGAGGGCGTCGGACGCCGGAGAAAGTGTGCGGTACCCAAATGGGAGTGCGCTGGACGCCGAAGAAAGTGGGCGGGACTCAAATGGGCGTGCGCAGAACGCCGTAGGAAGTGTGCGGGACCCAAATGGGTGTGCGCAGAACGCCCTAGAAAGTGTGCGGGACCCAAGTGGGAGTGCGCCGGACGCCATAGAAAGTGTGCGGGACCCAAATGAGAGTGCGCCGGACGCCGTTGAAAGTGTGCGGGACCCACGTGGAAGTGCACCGGACGCCGTAGAAAGCGTGCAGGACCCAAGTGGGCGTGCGCAGAACGCCGTAGAAAGTGTGCGGGACCCAAATGGGCGTGCGCTGAACCCCGTAGAAAGTGTGCGGGACCCAAACGAGAGTGCGCCGGACTCCGTAGAAAGTGTGCGGGACCCAAGTGGGAGTGCGCCGGACGCCGTAAAAAGTGTGCGGGACCCAGAGTGGGAGTGCAGAACATTTTCCGTGAAAGTATAGGATTCATGGGTGCGCCGTTGACATAACCGTAGAAAATGCGGGACCCAAATGCTCGTGCGCAGAACGCCGTAGAAAGCGTGCGGGACCCAAATGAGAGGGCGCCGGACGCCGTAGAAAGCGTGCGGGACCCAAATGAGAGGGCGCCGGACGCCGTAGAAAGCGCGCGGGACCCAAGTGGGAGTGCGCCGGCCGCCGTAGAAAGTGTGCGGGACCCAAATGAGAGTGCGCCACACGCCGTAGAAAGTGTGCGGGACCCAAATGGTCGTACGTAGAACGCCGTAGAAAGTGTGCGGGACCCAAATGGTCGTGCGCAGAACGCCGTAGAAAGTGTGCGGGACCCAAATGAGAGGGCGCAGAACGCCGTAGAAAGTGTGCGGGACCCAAGTGGGAGTGCGCCGGCCGCCGTAGAAAGTGTGCGGGACCCAAATGAGAGTGCGCCACACACCGTAGAAAGCGTGCGGGACCCAAATGGGCGTGCGCAGAACGCCGTAGAAAGGTTGCGGGACCCAAATGGGGGGGCGCAGAACGCCGTAGAAAGTTTGCGGGACCCAAATGGTCGTGCGCAGAACGCCGTAGAAAGTGTGCGGGACCCAAATGAGAGGGCGCCGGACGCCGTAGAAAGCGTGCGGGACCCAAATGGGCGTGCGCAGAACGCCGTAGAAAGCGTGCGGGACCCAAATGAGAGGGCGCCGAACGCCATAGAAAGCGTGCGGGACCCAAATGGGCGTGCGCAGAATGCCATAGAAAGTGTGCGGGACCCAAATTAGAGTGCACCACACGCCGTAGAAGGCGTGCGGGACCCAAGTGGGAGTGCGCCGGATGCCGTAGAAAGTGTGCGGGACCCAAATGGGCGTGCGCAGAACGCCGTAGAAAGTGTGCGGGACCCAAATGAGAGTGCGCCGGACGCCGTAGAAAGTGTGCGGGACCCAAATGGGCGTGCGCAGAACGCCGTAGAAAGTGTGCGGGACCCAAATGAGAGTGCGCCGGACGCCGTAGAAAGTGTGCGGTGACAAAGTGAAAGTGCGCAAAACGCCGTAGAAAGCGTGCGGGACCCAAGTGGGAGTGCGCCGGATGCCGTAGAAAGTGTGCGGGACCCAAATGGGCGTGCGCAGAACGCCGTAGAAAGTGTGCGGGACCCAAATGAGAGTGCGCCGGACGCCGTAGAAAGTGTGCGGTGACAAAGTGAAAGTGCGCAAGACGCCGTAGAAAGTGTGCGGGACCCAAATGGGCGTGCGCAGAACGCCGTAGAAAGTGTGCGGGACCCAAATAGAAGCACGCAAGTGCCGATCATTTTTCCGCAGGGCTACCGTAATCATTCTTGAGCAAAACATGATAACGAACGGTAACACACGCTCATAACACGCGGGGTATAAAAGGGCAGAGGAGCGGTTTGCATTCATTCACACACCGTTCTCTTCGAGAAGCCGCCAGGAAGTGGCTGAGGAGGTCGAATTTGTGCAAACACGTTTGTTGGCTATTACGATGTGCTCATTTCCAAGCTGACACTCAGAAAATTTTTGAAGGAGGGTTACGGTAGCCCTGCGGAAAAATGATCGGCATGAGCGTGCTTGTGATCCAAATGGGTGTACGCAGAACGCCGTAGAAAGTGTGTGGGATCCAAATGAGAGTGCGTTGGACACCGTAGAAAGTGCCGGACCCAAATGGGTGTGCGCAGAACGCGGTAGAAAGTGTGCGGGACCCAAATGAGAGTGCGCCACACGCCGTAGAAAGCGTGCGGGACAGGGATGTGCGTAATAGAAATTTTGTAATTCGTTAGTCGTTAGTCGTTCAACCGGCCAAAAACCTCGTTAGTCGTTAAAAATCTAGGCTTTGAAAACAAGCACAGATGAGGCAGAAAAAAACCACTATGATTAGAAAAAAGGAAGAAATGAAGAGAGGTATGTTTTCCAGAACATTCATGACCATTGAAGACACAAATCACTCCTTGTTAGAGAACCTGGTTCAATTTAGAAACCTAAACATACATAATTAAAGCAATAATTAAAGCATAATTAATTAACGAAAGCCCAATACTCGAGTGTGTTCATCGATTTTTTTCATTTTTTTTTCGATAAGAAAAGGAACAATATTCCAAACCAAGAAAATCTTGAACTCTGCTTTTTTTCAGTGCGAGATTTGCTATTCTGCGCCATATGATGTTATTTGAGATCTACCCGATGGTGACAACACGGAGAATCGCACCGAGTTTGTAATAATTTTTCTTTGCTCAGGGTCACGAGCCGAGCGCTTGCGCGGTTCAGAGCTTGTTCCCTTAGTGGGGGAGAGGTCGGAAGAAATTAGCACCCGAGTGAAAATTTACTCACTGAGAGGTCTCAGCACCACCTTATGGAAACCCCATATTTCGAATTGATGTCTGGAAATTAAAAGATGGCACCCTTTGCAATCCAATCATCGGATACATTTTCCGTCGTTGGGCAGTTGTGGCCTACAGGCACCGCTCCATACTATCACCTCTGATAGTGCCCTCTGCAAAATGTCCGCTGGAGCCGGTAGCTGTCGCAACCGGTTCAGTGAGCCTACCATAACGTAGCGCGACCGACGCGAAGTCGCATAAATGCTGCGCTCTAACCTTGGGCAACGTGCGGTTGGGGTCATAATGTGGGAATTTCCAGAACTGCGGAGCAGTATCAATTATAAATAATAAATACTGGAAGGCTATGGTTATTTTGTACCATCCACCTAGAACAACCAACAGTGCGATATGTATCCAATCCTGGTGTATGTTTTAGGTTTGAGCGCGATTTGAATTACTAATGACTTTCTAACGAATTTTGGGATTGCTTACGAAAATATTTTGAATTTCGTTAGTCGTTAGTCGTTAGTCGTAACACCCAAGAAGCTCGTTAGTCGTTAAATTCGTTAGTCGTTAGTCGTAATTACGCACATCCCTGGTGCGGGACCCAAGTGGGAGTGCGCCGGATGCCGTAGAAAGTGAGCGGTGACAAAGTGAAAGTGCGCAAGACGCCGTAGAAAGTGTGCGGGACCCAAATAGAAGCACGCAAGTGCCGATCATTTTTCCGCAGGGCTACCGTAATCATTCTTGAGCGAAACATGATAACGAACGGTAACACACGCTCATAACACGCGGGGTATAAAAGGGCAGAGGAGCGGTATGCATTCATTCACACACCGTTCTCTTCGAGAAGCCGCCAGGAAGTGGCTGAGCAGGTCGAAATTGTGCAAACACGTTTTTTTGCTATTACGATGTGCTCATATCCAAGCTGACACTCAGAAAATCTTTGAGGGAGGGTTACGGTTGCCCTGCGGAAAAATGATCGGCATGAGCGTGCTTGTGACCCAAATGGGTGTACGCAGAACGCCGTAGAAAGTGTGTGGGATCCAAATGAGAGAGCGTCGGACGCCGTAGAAAGTGCGGGACCCAAGTGGGAGTGCGCAGAACGCCGTAGAAAGTGTGCAGGACATCAGTGGGAGTGTGCAAGATGTAACAGAATGTGCGCAGGACATTAGTGGGAGTGTGCAGGACATCATAGAAAGTGTGGAGGACATCAGTGGAAGGGTGCAGGACATTAGTGGGAGTGTGCAGGACATTAGTCGGAGTGTGCAGCACCTCATAGAAAGTGTGTAGGACATCAGTGAAAGGGTGCAGAACATTAGTGGGAGTGCGCAGGACATCATAGAAAGTGTGCAGGACATCAGAGGGAGTGTGCAGGACATCAGTTGGAGTGCGCAGGACGTCATGGAAGGGGGGGGGCAGGACATCAGTGGGTTTACTTTCATCTAACACCACCATGCATAAATCATGTTAGAAAGGAAACCTTTAGGAAAAATAAATGAAATTCCTGAGAGTTAAGGTTCCTGGCAAAAGTAAAGATTTGGCATGGCTATAGAAATATACTCAGTTAAAAAGGGAAAATAAAGAAAAATGAAAAAAGGTTTTGAAATATTCCTGAGAACAATTTGGCGTGGAATAATTTGTTTTTCGGGAAATGAAGTGAAATAGTTGAAAGTATGATTTGGCAGTCGAGTTTGAACCTACTATTGATAAGAGTTGTGCAAAACGGAAGATGCCCTTGTCTGTGCTTATCCGTAGAACATATCAAAGCGAAATCACGCGTGTTGATTTTACTTCACCTAATACGTGAAGACCGCCGCATTACAGCTCCCGAAAAGTTTTGATGCTTGCCATTTCACGCGTGATTTCGCTTCGATGTGTTCTACGGATAAGCACGGACAAGGCGATCTCTCGTTTTGCACAACTCTTATCAATAGTTTGTTCAAACTCGATTGCCAAATCATACTTTCAACTATTCCAATTCATATCCCAAAAAACAAATTATTCTACGCCAAATCGTTCTCAGGGATATTTTAAAACCTTTTTTCATTTTTCTTTATCTTCCCTTTTTAACTGAGTATATTTCTATGGCCATGCCAAATCTTTACTTTTGCCAGGAACCTAAACTTTCAGGAATTTTACTCCTGAGGTTGGTCTGTGCCTCTAAGGCCCCGGTCATAGTTGGATGAGCCGACGCCTCCAGCCCGGTCGATCCACACAGAATGCATTGGAAATGGGATGCAAAAATCACTCGGTGTACCCCCCCCGCACCCCCCCCCCCGCACCCCCCAACACCCACCCGGTCGATACGTATGAACAACATGGTGAGGTGAAGCTGAAAAAATCACTCGGTGTATCCCCCCTCTCCACCCCCGCACTCCCCAACACCCCCGCACCCCGGTCGATACGTGTGTGTAAAATGATGGAGTGAGGTTGAGAAAATCACTCAATGTATCCGGCGCGGTCGATATCCATGCAATACGTGGATGACGGCGGATGAGAAAATCACCGGGTGGGCGGGTCGAAGATAAAACATTGCGTATCACTAGAAAGCTAACCTTACTGCTACCTCCGTGACTTCACCATACTCGCCTTCACTATTTCTCTGAACAGGTGCAATCCTGTTGGCCACGTAATCATCGTCATATCTAGTTGGATGCATCGAGTGATTTCTCAACCTCACTCCATCATTTTAAACATACGTATCGACCGGGGTGGTGTTGGGGGTGTTGGGGGTGCGGGGGTGTTGGGGGTGCGGGGTGTTGGGGGTGCGGGGGTGCGGGGGATGCAGATGCAAATAGCACCAACTATGACCGGGGCCTAAACGTGATCATTGAATCTGGACTTGTTCCGGTAATTACCAAATATTTGGTTCCCGTTTTGAATGTAGTGCACGGAAAAAGGTCTCCGAGCCCCTCAAAAGAATCGAAAGTCCTGCTGTGGTCCTGATCTCGATTTTGAAATGTCGAATATTATTCGAATATTCGAATAGCTGGCCGACTTTTCGAATGTATTCATTCATTTGGAATTTTTCAGAGGCCTTATTCGAATGTATTGAATTATCCGTAGATTTTCAAAAGGCACTATTCGAATGTATTCATTTATTCGGGATTTTTAAAAAGGCCCTATTCGAATGAATTTATTCATTCGGAAAATTTTTGAAAGGCCGTATTCGAATTATTCATTCATTCGGAAAATTTTTGAAAGGCCGTATTCGAATTATTCATTCATTCGTAATCTGGGGTCGAATGCCCATGTATAGTGTTCACGATAAGAAATGTGATTCAGTTTCCACTAGGAATGAGTAGTGGATGGGCACACTGTAACGTCTGCGTCGAAATGACGCATCAAAACGAGCCAGGAGGAGCCCCAAAAGAGCCCGAAGTTGCCACTTCGAGCGCAAGGCAAACCCCAAGAGCGCAATGCCCGCCCTCCGACGTGAACGAATGAAAACTCGAGATCGTGAGATGAGCGATGGTTTTGATCGAAAACCCTGTTCTTGCCTTTATTCTCAACTTCTCTCTTTTGGCATACATCGGGTGCGAAAGACGGAAGTTACAAGCCTCGGACATCTCTTCCACCATGCTTCCGCAAATCAATTTTCGAGGGACCATAGCTTGGTTCCTAGAAGGTCTTGTACGATTCCAGACAGGGTTCGGCACGAGGTGTGGACAAGGCTAAATTTTCTCAGACCCCCCCCTCTAAAAGCAAACTTTTGGCGATTTTCTTGGACCTCCTCCCAGGAGTATTAATAGATCAAATCTTTGGCGATTCTCTCGGACCACCTCCCCAGGAGTGTTAATTGTCTGTTTTTGTAGTAAAATTAAAACAAAAGGAGCAACTCATTCTAAAAGATGTATAATTTGAAAAAGAACAACCATTTTAAAAAAGCAAGACATTGAGATTGAAAAAGATCACGGACGAGGTTTTTCTTGACGGATTACATGAAGTTGCCCGCGTTTTTGAAAATCTTAGCTAATTTAAGGGTTTTGATTATAGTGAAGGCTCTCCTAATGTTGAATGTAAGACACATAGGTTTGAACGTGTTTGCAGACATTGTGAATGATTGCGGGTAGGAAGCTAAGGTATGTAGGTATGTGGTGGAAAAGAAGCGTGGAGAAGATGAAGGGATTGGCTAAGTTCAAGAATACGGGATGTCTCGAAGATATAAATGTGTTTTTAAATTAATATGAGTTCGTAAAATCATTTCGCAAGTCCAAGAAGAACATGTTACTTCAGATGAATAGACTTCTGGTTCGAAAGAGCGTCATCTAATCTGGTTACGTTTCGAATATCATTCTCCGAAACCCACTCATACACCAAACACACGACATGGGTTCGATCCCGCAAAGTGCTTAATGTTTTATTAGACCTCACATTGTTTTGCAGAGTAAGGGTCACAAAAATAAGATATTCGTGTCGAGAGTGGTAGGTTTACCCTATATACAAATTTTCAGTCTCTAAGATGGACGCTGAAAGCCACTTCCCTGTGTGGCCCACGCCTGTCGCAGGTGCGATCGCGCTGGAAGTCTACATTTTTACAAGGTATGAGTCAGGAGAATACGATGATTGAGTCCAGCGTGGTCGATTTACCCTTTATACTCACTTTCACCGTTCAACATAGATGCTGAACACCGCTACAGTATCAGGCCTCACACTTTTCTCAGGTGTGGTCCCGCCGGAAGTGGTCAATTTTGAAGTTTAGGTGTGACGAGAGTAGGATATTTGAGTCCAGCTTGGTCAATTTACCATGTCAGCAATCTTTTACCGCCTCAGCGTAACGCCGAAGAGCGCTACATAGGAAGCGGAACAAGGTAAAAAAAAACGTGAAAAAACGTTGAAGTCCACAAACCTGGAGTAGGGTTTTAATACATCTGTGACTTAACCTTCAGAAGAGCTACCCCAGGTTTGAGGAAATCTAAGAAACTAGGTTTGTAACCCTACCGAAAGAAACTTTACTCGCTCCCAGAGGACGGCTTACAAAAAAATTTACGAGGTGTGGACATTTGATGTTTTGAGCATAAATGTCCACACCTAAATGCACTGGCTAGGTGTGGACATTTATGCTGAAAACATCAAATGTCCACACCTAGTAAAATTTTTTTGTAAAGCGTCCTCTGGGATCGGTTAAGGTTTCAGTTGGTAGGGTTACAAGCCTAGTTTCTTAGTTTTGCTCAAACCCGAGATAGCTCATTTGCAACTTAAGTTACAGCTGTTTTAAAACCCTATTTTAGGTTTGCTGACTTGTAGTAATTTTTTCCCTTTCTCCTGCAGCATATGCAGCGGTCTTCAGCGCTATACTGAGGCGGTAAAAGATTGCTCACACGGTAAATCGACCACGCTGGACTCAAGTATCTCACTCTCATGACACCTAAATCTCAAAAATGCCCTTTTTCAGCGGGACCACACCTGAGAAAAGTGTGAGGCCTTATACTGTAGCGGTGTTCAGCAT
Source organism: Aplectana chamaeleonis (assembly GCA_029168955.1). Taxonomy (NCBI): domain Eukaryota; kingdom Metazoa; phylum Nematoda; class Chromadorea; order Rhabditida; family Cosmocercidae; genus Aplectana; species Aplectana chamaeleonis. The sequence goes on from JAPDOI010000769.1 coordinate 161,318, forward strand.
CTATGTTGGACGGTGAAAGTGACTCATACCTTGCAAAAATGTAGACTTCCAGCGCGATCGCACCTGCGACAGGTGTGGGCCACACAGGAAAGTGGCTTTCAGCGTCCATCTTAGAGACTGAAAATTTGTATATGGGGTAAATCTATCACTCTCGGCTCGAATATCTTATTTTCGTGTCCCTTACTTTGCAAAAAAATGTGAGGTTTAACGTCTTGCAAAAATTAAGCACTTTGCGGGATCGAACCCGTGTCGTGTGTTTAGTTTATGAGTGGGTTTCGGAGAATGAAATTCGAAACGTAACCAGATTAGATGACGCTCTTCTCAACTAGCGAGCGTTTTTGCCATGTCTGGTCTCGATAATGTTGAAGCACCTATTTTCGTATGCAACCACTTATTAAAGCGTGTTTTCGGTACATTTATAGGCAGTGTTTACGATGAAAAAAGTTTTCGAAATTCCACTAGGATTGGGTAGTCGAGGGACACTCTGTAACGCTAACGTCGAAAGAACGCATGAAAACGAGCCAGGAAGAGCCCCAAAAGAGCCCGAAGTTGCAACTTCGAGCGCATTGAAAACCCCAAAAGCGCATCACACGCCCACCGACGTGAACAAATGAATGCTCGAGATCGTGAGATGAGCGATGATTTTCAATCATTAGCCCCGTTCTTCCCTTCAATCTCAACTTCTCTCTTTACTCAGGTCAGCTCGCATAGATCGGCTGCAAAAGACGGAAGTTACAAGCCTCGGACATCTCGTCCACCATGTTTCCATAGCTCAATCTTTGAGGGACCATACCTGCGTTCACAGAAGGTCTTGTATGATATCAGAGACACCATTGGAATCAGCATGGGGCCGTTTTCAAGGCAGGCGGGAAAACAGAAAAACGATTTTCATCGTGAACACTGCCTTTAAAGGCAGCATACACGCTGGAAGACGTACTCAAGATTACCACGGAGTTAGAATCGTATAGCTCAGAACACAACTATGCTTTTTGAAGCGTCAAAAACGACCCATAATGCCTTTACAGAAGTAGCAAGTTTGGCCCCGCCCGTATTTTCACGCCCCCTGTATTTGCCGTTTTCCTGAAACGCAAGGTTGGTGGGTCATCTTCAACGTCGGTACTGTTGGTGGATTGCCTAACAAATGAACCACACATGTCACTGACGGCGAAGATGACCCAGCAAC
>JAPDOI010000769.1:167500-282125 GCA_029168955.1 Aplectana chamaeleonis
TAATGTCACCGAAATACGACGTTTTAATGCGTTTTTAGCCGTTTCTTCGTAATTTTGGTAAGACTTGGAGGCCAACGCATTGTTTGATGTGAAAAACTCGGGGACTAAAATCATGGTGAACACTGCCTTTAAACGCCATCAAATCATGCTGGAACACTTCTAATATTCCCGGCTCCGTTATCGCTATGTTAAAATTCTTTCTGTAAGGTCCCTAACAGAGTTGCTTGAAAAAACGCCGTGGGCAACCTGGTCGTTACGCAAAAAGCACGCCCATGCCGATCACTTTTACCGCAGGGCTACCGTAACCATTCTTGAACAAAACATGATAACGAATGTAAACACACGCTCATAACATGCGGGCTATAAAAGAGCGGAGGAGCGGTATGCATTCATTCACACACCGCTCTGCTCGAGAAGCCACTGGGGAGTGGCTGAGGAGGTCGAAATTGTGCAAACACGTTTGTTGGCTTTTAGGATGTGCTCATAACAAAGCTGACACTTGGAAAATTTTTAAAGGAGGGTTACGGTAGCCCTGCGGAAAAAATGATCGGCATGAGCGTGCTTGTCGATACGCATGAGAAACTTGGACGATGGAAGTCGCAAAAATCACCCGGTAAGATCAGCTGTAGCTGATGCGGGTGTGACACTCCACCTCATTCATGTCTTTTATTATTATCGACCGGCCTGGCTACGGCGATCGGCCAACTCTGACCCAGGCCTCAAAAGCTATTGCGGAAACTGTCAAAAAGAGTGAGTGGTAATTATAGAGGAAATCACTTACACTGATGTCTCTGTTTGCTGAGAAGTCGAGAGTGTCTGATGTTTTGCGAAGAAAAGCAGTCTGCAGAAAATTCTATACTGCAGTTGTTAAAGAATAGTTGGAATGGCTGAACCCACTTTAGGTACTCGTCGCCTCTGTTTCTTCTTCTTCTTCTTCTGTAATTGCAATCTTCACGGCTACTTCAAATGAGTCCCTAACGAGTAACCTTGAACTCCTCGTCAGCAATCGTTTTATCCACGGGAAGTTGAGAGGCGTCTTTCAACATCAGGCCGACTCTTCGACCTCTGTCTTGAGAAATGCCGCTGTATGCTCTGTATTTATTCCTCTTTATTTAGGAGGCTTTCAGGTTCTAAACAAGACTGCAGCTCTTATCTATGATGATCCTAGTAAGCTTGAAATAAACATGTCTGTGGAGAACTGGCAGAAATACATACTCAGGCAAACTGGGGATCGGAACCCCGTCCGACGGCCGTCGGAGCGGTCGAGGACGTCGGCTCCGACAGCCAAAGTGGGCGGAGTCGTTCCCCCTGCTGCTGCCTTCAATGCCCCCGCAGCCGCGTTCGGTGCCCCTGCTCCGGCACTTTTAAGACGCCCCTGCTGCTGCCTTTGGTGCCCCTGCTCCAGCCGTTTCAAAGCCCCCCTGCAGCCGTGTTCGGTGCCTCTGCTCCAGCCCTCTTAAAGCCCCTGCAACCGCCTTCGGCGCCTCTGCTCCAGCCCTTCAAAGCCCCCTGCAGCCGCGCTCGGTGCCCCTGCTCCGGCACTTTGAAGGTGCCCCCGCAACCGCGTTTGATTCTCGTGCTCCGGCACTTTCAAGGTGCCCTTGCTTCCGCCTTCGGTGCCCTGCTGCCGTTTTCTGAACTCCTCCTCCGGCTCATCCAAAACTACTACAGTTTTCGCTACCTCTGCTAATGTGGAGCAACCCCACATAAAAAATAAAATGATCAAAAATATTTCATAAATTTTATCTTCCTCATCGAAATGCAAACATCGATATAAACACGACATAATCGCAGACGTGACCAATTATTGAAAACTTCATCAAACTGAATATGTGTATCCATTTTCGCCATTCGTCCGCTTCTTCGTGATTTCTTCAAATTTGTGCGTTCCCTTGATGATCTTGCGCACCTGAAGAATGCAAACTTATTGGATCGCCGCGTGGAAGTAATAGTGAGAACTTTCTAGCAAATTCTATGTTCTGAATTTCGCTCATAGCTACTCAGACAATGGAGTGGACCGACCCGAACACTTGGGTATCGACCACGCGAACTGACAAACCAACCTCACCCACCAGTTTTCTTGCGTCCTGAACGCGAGCACTTGCGTACTAACCGCGTGGGCTCTCGTACCGAACGCGGCGAGAAAGGCTTATTTCGTGCCGACCATTTGCATGGATTAAAGGCACAGGACACCCAGAAAGTTATTTTCCAGATTTTATGCTCATCCTGGAGAGAGTCACACGCTGATCACAGTGATATCTCTGAAATCGTCCAAGACCGCCTTTGAACAGAGTTATGGCTCTTCAAAGATGCCTAGATTTTGAGGGTGGGAAAATCGTGGACGAGTTGTCTCTGGCCTGTATTTCTCTTCATTCACAATCGTTGCGTGAGAGAAAGCCAGGATAAGGAGACAGTCCGGTAATGGACTGAAGAACAACGACTTGTTGGAATTCATCCATCCATCGAGCCGCTATCGAGTTCCAAACTCTGTTAGGGGGTCGGGCCTGTGGTGGTGAGCGAAGGGGGTCGGGCCTGTGGTGGTCGCTTATATCTCGCTTATTCGGAGGAAATGAGATCTGGCATTTGGCACGTGTTATACAGGAGGGGTCTTCTACAAATATACATGAAAATCTCAAAATTCATATCTGAGGGTGTACTGTGCCTTTAATGCGCGAGGTCATTACGCGTTTATGGAGGTTTGCGAGGGGTTGGTACGGAGCTTAGACGTACAGACCGCGAGAAGTATTTCGTGTGGGCGGTCAGTACTCAAATGCGCTCATTCGGTAAGAAATGCAATTTTAGCCCGTCGTCAGTACGATAGTCGCACGCGATCGGTACGAAACGGGATTTTTCGCCCGCGATCGGCCCATTGTGTGAGTACGAAGAAGCTGTCAAACAGTTTTTATCGAAAAACGAAAGACCTTTTTTGTCCAAACATTCAAAGTCCTTCAATATCCATAATTCCTTTTCGTGAGCAGATATTCAAAACGCTTAAATGTTTTGTGCTCAGAAATATTGTGGCAAAGTCTTGCCGCGCCAAAATATGCGCGTTTCTGAACACCTTGTACCTAAGATACTCAGAGGCGTGCCATATGCTGTCAAGGGCGGTGAACGTTTTATGCTAAGGGGAGGGAAACCGATACCGGCGGACTCGCACTATCAGGCACTTTTAGGATGGTAAGCGAGCCGTCCGCTGACAAGTTCACGCACGTAGCCAAAAGGTGAGCAAACCGTTCCACTGCCAGACCTCTCTCAGACGGGTCTGAGGCGAATTAAGTGCTTTCGCGAGCCCGATCACGCCTTCCAGACCCGTACCATCATCCTGTATTGCCCGAACGCACAATATTGTATTGTTTCGGCCAAGCCGCACAATCTGAGCATTTCGGCCAGACACGTCACGCGTCTCATTTACCATGTACCGCAACAGAGATCGTGGGGCAGTGCCGACCGTAAGGGAGGTTATATCCTTGCCGCCACTTCTGCGGCAAGGGCATCACCCCTCTGAGAATCAGCCGTGAGGGACCATCCCACTGTAGGCCGTTGGTGGTGGTAAGGGGAAGAAATTGCCGCAGCGGTCGATGCCGGCGATGAAAAATGACTCTGAGTCCCTCTCAGGGTTTTGGAAGACTCTCAAGATCCTCAAAGCTACACTACAGGGCATGCTCTGAAGTGCCGAGCGAGCATTCAGTAGAACGAGGCGGTTTAGGCCTCGGTCAGAGTTGGGCGTGATCTGCCGTGGCCTGCCCCGTCGATACGTATGAAAAACCTGGACGAGAAAGGTTAAAAAAAGACCTTGTGTGGCCGACGCGGTCGTTCTGTATGAAAAACTCAGGCACTCGCTGATGTTGAACACAGTGCGAAAATACTGATTTTTGTGCAGCGCTGATCAAAATACCTACTCGGATAGAGCGCAGGCTATTTCTCATGACTTTCCGGTGAACCACCTTTCACAAAAATTTTTCGTGGATGATGACCTCGTGGATGTTGATCCCAGTAAAAACATTGATTTTGGCAGAGCGCGGGATAAGGAGTTTATGTTCACGTCAATTCCGAAGAGCCGACTGAAGCACACTGTGAGATAAGAAGCCTTTTATACCAGTGTCATTGTCAATATTTTCGTCTACACATGACAACGTTCTTGACATGGCAGGACGTTATCATGTGTAGACGAAAGTATTGACAATGACACTGGTATTAAAGGCTTCTCATCTCACAGTGTGCTTCAATCGGCTCTTCGGAATCGGACGGGGAAGGTGGCCTCGAGTCACTTTCCAGAAGATCCACCCGATGCCGGAGGATAATTCTTGTTACCGATGAAATCTTTCCACGGCTCGGGAAGGAATAGGTGGTACCCAACTGTGGGGCCATTTCACCGCGGTCCGCAGTCGCCCAGGCATGAAGCAGCTGCTCGTCTACTACAGTTTATACCGTGCCCGCTACAGCCACTACCGCTGGCGACAAGACCTTCGAATTTCGGTCTCCACGGCCACTATCTCACTGGCGACGCCGGCTTCTGAACGGGGCGTGGAGCGGGTTTTTGTTTGAGGGAGTGGTAGGTATGTCGACAATAGTTTTCGGGTGCGCAGATGTGAGTGCTAGCGTTATCATTGAATGACTGTTCATATTTATGAACCAAAGTATCTTTTTTTCTGAGCTGGGAACGGATGTATGGACAAGAACAAGCGGCTGAAGGGTGCAGAATTTGCATGGTCACAAAGAATTAACAACTGGAATTAATGTAAAAGTTGGTAATCTGGGATCTCAAAACTTTGTGTTTTTCGATGTATTGCAAAAGAAAAAAAAATCGTGAATAACAATACTGAATGCTCAAGAATTTGTCGAACATCTGGAAGAAAAACCGTACCGTTTAGAATAGCGACGGAGACGCGCCTAATCCGTATCACTTTCAGCAGGTGTTGTGCTCTTCCAACCCACAAAATCTTCCAGCGGTTGTTATGCTTGACAAACCAGCAACTTCATGAGAAAAAACCTGTAGAAAGCTACATAGACGCTGACTATCATTCGGAACCTATCATGACGGACGACTCACCCTCACTCTGATTTCATTCCAGTGCAAAGTTAAGCGTTCCCACCTTCATTGAAGTTGCACGGCTTTTTAATGTTTGCGCCGTCAAATTCGCTGTCGCTACACTTTTTATATCACCTGAGAACACATTTCTTTAATTGGGGTAAGAAGCGCAGCGCAACCCAAAACTGAAGTAAGTGTTGTTGAACAGGATGAGGGGACTAGGCAAAGCAAATCCTTCCTCATTTAACATGTATTAGGTCTACAATTGGGTTTCACGGTTTTGTCGTAACTCTGAAGCCTCTTTAATTAAAGGCACTGTTCGCGATAAAAATCGCTTTTTCTGTTTTTTGGCTATCTTGAAACCGGTCCCATTCTGATTCCAATGATGTTTATGGAATCGTGCAAGACCTTCTGGGAATGGAGTTATGGTCCCTCAAAAATTGAGCTAGGGAAAATGGTGGACGAGTTGTCCAAGGCTTGTAACTTCCGTTTTTTGCAGCCAATGTGTGCAAGCTGACCTGAGTGAAGAGAGAAGTTTAGAATGAAGGGAAGAACGGGGCTTTTGATCGGAAACCATAGCTCAACTCACGATTTCTAGTGTTCCTTTGTTCACATCGAGGGGCGGGAAGAGGCGGGACTTGCCCACAATGGCGGGGCTTGCCCACTTTTCTAAGCCGTTTCGCGGCCCCTGGGTAGCTTTCGTCCCGTTTTTTCGACGCTGTTCTGCTTCTGGGGGCCCGCTGTTCTGCTTCTGAGAGCCACGAGAAGCGTTTGTCATGGAAAATTCGAGGATGAAGTTTATCGCGAACAATGCCTTTAAGAAGGCTGTCATAGTCGGCCGATCGGCTGTAGCCATTCCGGTCGGCAAGCATCTACACTACATATACTTGGGCAAAGCTGGTGAAATTTTTGAATTTCGAATTTTTGAATGAAATCGAAAACCATTTTTTTTCGAATTTTGGGATGAAATCGAAAACCATTTTTTTTTCGAATTTTCAAATAGTTTTCTGGGATTTTTTTTCTACTTTTCGGAAAAATTTTCTCGATTTTACAAATGATAGCTTCGATATTAAAACCATGTTTTGAGCTGTCATTTGCTGTGACTATCACTGTGTAGAAAAATTCATCGGTTACACGTACTCTTAATCTCAAGCCATTTTTAATCAGGAGGGCTCACCAAAATGCTAGCACAAAACGCTTTGCTTAAGGCGAGACTTGGCCACCACTATCCCTTTCTGGGGAAGCGCCTTATCGCACCCAAGCGCCGAAACCCTAGCGCCGCTCTCAAGACCTAACACTACGCCACTGCGCGGCTAGGTAAATTCACTGCCGCTCAGAAAGTCCAGAAATGGACGTATATTCGCTAAACACAACCCAGAATAGCCCCTCAAAGCCGATATTCTCAGAGTAGTCATTATATGTAGATTAGTGAGCTCAAACGCTCCCGCTCGTTTTTCAAGTAACTGTTTCTCTGGAGAGAGAGGGTTTCGGAAGCTATGTATAACCCTGGTACTGTCTATATCTGGCTGATAGCTACATAATAAATGCGAAAAAGAGAGAAAAACGGTTCGCATTGGCTGGCAATCCACCCTCCTATCTCACCGATGGAGCACGTTGTACGGTGACGCAACATCTCACACGATTCAAGCGTATGGGAACCTCAACTCGGGCGCGGGGTGAACAGGTCAAGATGTTGCTTTGATAGAGTACGTTTTCAAAGGTTGATCAGAAAAAAAGAACTAATGAAATTATGATTGTGCATTTAGATTATTCGAATTTCAAAAATTCGAATATGCTCTTCAAAATATTCGAATTTCTAATATTATTCGAAAGTCTGTTTTTGAAATAATGGAACTCCGAATACTATTCGAAAGTTTGTTTTCAAAATATACGAATTTCAAATATTATTCGAAACCGCTTTTTACGAGGTATTCGAATTTCGAACATTATTCGAAAGCCCGTTTCCGGAGTATTCGAACCTCGAATATTATTCGAAAACCAAAATTTTCGAATTTTGAATGATTCCAAATTCGAAAAATCATTCGAATAATTTTCGAATAATACAATTCGGTCCGAAGTATAATCTACACCATGCGATTCGATTCAAAAATCCACTTATAGTGGCCGGGCTGACAAGGGAAGTATACAAAGCGTAGGTCGGATCTGCGGGAACGATTTGTATTGTCAGTGTCCCTTGAGCATCTATAGTAAAAACTTTGAAGTACCCCGCCTCGAGCAACTGGTTCCAAAATTTTTTTCGCGAAAAGGTTACCATCAAAAATTGTTTGGGATGTTTTGAAAAGAGTTTCGGATTCTGCTCAAAACTTGTATGTAGGGGTAGCCTAGGGTGCAGAGAACGACCCTAGGGTGTGCTTGTCAAAATTTAGAGGTTCACTCTAGGTTACGGTATGTAATACGCAATCCAGGAGGTTAAACATATCTTAAGAGCTCGAAAATCGGCAAAAGGACATATAATTCGTATTCACCTCACCGAATAACCCCCGCATACAAATTTTGATCAAACTACCGTATACCCACCATTATCCACCGTAATCTGTAGAAAATCGGCACAGGGACCTCAGATTGATGTTAGGCATTTCAATTCACCCTCAGAAAATGAATTTGAGACACATCCGTAGAATAAATCGTTAAATTCGGAAAGTGGCGTTTTGTTCTCAAAATTTTCCCCTGCTGGGATGCTTCAAGCGAATCAAGGCGAAAACTTTGTAAAATCAACAAGTAAACCTCAGTTTCATAATCGTGGCCCCAAAAAAACCTCCTGGGAGACTTTTATGCCAAATCTGGAACCTTTCCTGAAGCTTTTCTGAACCCCCATGCTGAAGAAGCGAATACTCAACCGAGAATCCGAAAAAGTCCGGAACGCTATAAGTCTGCACATAGTGCGGAAAATGTGTTTTCACCCATATTTCGCTTAGGCGCTAGATATGATTATGAGATCCGTTTCCACGTTTTCGGAAGTATACTGAGCGTTTTTGAAGGGTAAAAAAGGACAAAAACGAAACTCCTCGAGCTTGAGGCTGTTCAGAACAAGCGGCTCGGGACGGGGTACTACGCTGTTTTGCTATAGATGCCCAAGAGATACTAGCAATACAATTCGCTTGCGCACAACCGCCTCCGCTTTGTATGCTTTCCTTGTGAGCACGCCTATGCCGTCCGCGGCCGTTGCATTCGATACGCATGTGATAGACTGCTCACTCAAAAGCGAGGAGGCGGCCAGGACTATGAGAAAGAGAAAGCTCCATTTTAGTTGACCCATAGGTCGCACTAATCTATGGATTATTTGAAAAAACTTAAATTCTGCTCGGTCATGAGCAATATCCTTCAGGTTAGCAGAAGTGGTAGCCTAAATGAATCAACAAACCAGCCATGCAACGCTTCGTAAAATCCTCAAAACTTCTTTGTAGACACAATACATATAGTTCGAATGATTCGAACAACACTCATTTCAATTTTAAATGCTACAGTATTCTAACAAAATATGGAAGCGGGCGAGATGCGAATTTTAGAATGAATGCGAGAGCGCGTGAGGACACTGAATGAGAAGGAAATGGCGAGACGAGTTGACAGGAGTTGATGAAGACGGGCAGATCAATGGCGTAACCACACCCGTATGTGCATGCAATATGGCAATATGCGGAAAGCCAGCGCTCGCACAGCCTGCCGGCCGAAAGCCAGCGCTGGCACTTTCGGCAGGTGCACCGGCTGTCCGCCAGCCCGATCCATATCTGACGTATTCTACGGCGCTCCGATCCCTAGTTTGCCTGAGTACAGTGGAGTCCACCAATAGTGTCCCATTTCCTTATCAATGAGAAGCGGTCGATTGGAGATCAATGAACATGAAACTTGTTGCAGCACAATCGCTCTCGCTCAATCGGTATCGAGCATGCTGGTAAGGGATTTATGCACATTGATCACCAGCCGACCGCTCCATTTTTTTGCATCAGATGCGTTCGTAACTCTCGATAGGTGCATTTCAGGCGTTCTCTGATGAAACATGACGAATCGCTTCAGCGTGCGCAGTCGAAAACGGCCGTTTTTCTCTCATGGCGGAAACTTCACCGCCTGGGATTCAATTGCCCGTCAATAGAGTGTTTTTTGAGTTTCCCGGGGCGGTGACCTCAAGGTGCCAAGAACACGATGGACTGGGCGAAATACACGGAGAGAGGGCCAAACAAACTAGAGGTACAGAGAGGCAGCAGGGTGCCATCCAATAGCATGGCTTAGTCGACGCAGAACAGTTTATTTATTTATTTATTCAATACACCCAAAGGACGAGCCTAACAAGACGAAATTTGAGAAGAAAAATAAAAATACGGCATTTAACAACATAAAGAAAAACAGATTATAACAAAGAAAAAACAACAGCTCAGCACAGGGGAAGTCAACGATACGCAAAACAACATCACGTTCCCAGAGGTGATTCACATAAAGCATATAAAGCAGAGAATTCCTCAATCAAAGGTATTCTCTGTCCCAAACGAGTTGGAAAGCGGAGAGTTCAGAGAAGCAGCGCTCCCTCTGCACCTCTGACGTTTTTAAATTGAGGTAAGACAGAAGCTGAGTTGCGAAGCGTCAGAGACGCAGAGTTGGACTCTTCGCTTGTCAACTCGTTTGGGACAGAGTATAGATAAGAATTGTGGTGCGCGCGAAGCGCGCACCAAGATTTGGCTTTGATCTCTTCCCTCGCGGGTGCCCTACAATGAGATCACCTATTCATACCGTCACCAGAGGTATGAGTTGTACACCATTCGATGCGCTGTAAGAATTTACATATGCGTGCAAATTTTCACCTAACTGGTCCCTGCTTTCCAAAGTGATGACCTCTCAAAGTACGCAAAAACGTTCTCCGCCTCCGCCTCCGCCTCCGCCTCCGCCTCCGCCTCCGCCTCCTTCCGTCGAATTTCATTTTTTTGGATGGCGTGGACCAAATCGTCGGAAACCAGCCTCTCAAGAGTAGTTTATAAAATGACGGGTTTTTTCATTATCAGTCATTGTTTTCTTAGGCCCCCGTGACAGTCGGCCGATCAGCCGCAGCCACCCCGGTCGAAACGTATGCAATGCATTGGCACCAGGGGTGTGCGGCAATTGCCGTTTGCCGATTGCCGTTTGCCGGCCATTTTTGGGGTTTGCCGTTGCCGTTGCCGTTTGCCGAAATTTCCGTCTTAAACGGCAAATTTTCGGCAAAAATTCGTTAAAACAACAGGATTCGCGCTCACCGCGGTTTCTGGGTTGGACAGCGATTCGGAGCTGCTACAAATAATTATTTTGACTGATTCCAGCTTCTAATTTCCAGCTCATTCAATGTATGATTGTACCCGCTCAATCGCTAACTGATGAAAACATCTCGATTGGGAAATCAGAGGAGTTCGTTCGAGTTCTAAATTGTTTGGGAGCCCCGAATGTCTTTTTTTAATTATCAAATTCCTAACCCTTAAACATGCCAAAATTACAAAAAACCCTTTTTCAGAGGCATACCGATTACTGCAAATTCTAAGATAACAAAACCAAGTGATGTCAAAGTTGTAGGGCAAAAGCAGCCTTTTTGAGAACCAGTTGAGAACTCGTATATATAGGCCCGCTTATCGTCGGTTGGTTGGCTGATGGTAATAATTGGGATAGAAAATTTTTCAGTTCAGCTAACACTTTGTCCGGCTTTTTAAAAGTTGAACAATATTCACAGCGGTCATTAAAGGTGGTGTTCAATAATATAATTGATTTCGAGATCATTAGCTGAAATGGAGGGTTGACTCAATGACAGAGCTGGGTTTGTTATGAAATGGTGTAAAAATGAAACTATGAAAAATCGTTGAAGGCAACGATTGAAACCCCATTCAACTTTTTGCCAGAAATCGAAGAGTTCGAGGCCCATTGCAACAACAGTGTGGAAAACCGGCTTAAAACGAGCAACCAATAACAATATACGGTCCCGAAACTTGAACGTGGTGTACTCGCCCCACCCACTTCCTCGGTAGCCACAGGGGAGGTGAGTGGGGCGGGTAGATCACATTCAAGTTTCGGGACAGTATAGATCGATTTGCTGCTTGTTTTTAGCCGACATTGTTGCTGTTATTGGCCTTGTGCCGGATTGTAGGCCAAATACACAGAAAGGGAAGAGCTCAAGAGCAGTCCAGCTGGCTAAACGCACTGCACGCGGCGCTCCAGCGACGAAGTGAGCGCAGCGGACTTCCGTCGCGCGCGTTGTACCAGTCGAGCTGTCTTTATTTGCCCCTCATTCTGTGCATTCGATCTACATGCATCTCGGAGCTTTTGATTTTACAACTCAAAGGCTGCTTTTACCGCGAGCACTGCATTTAACTACACTAGTCTTACTCCACTCCTGTAGCCTCCCAAGGGTAACCATTCACTCGTAGTTTGAAGTGAGCAAAATTGAGATCCCTGAGCCTACTACTTGTTACTAACAGTAAAATAACTGGCAGATACAATACCAGCGCTAATTTTTTCAAAAAAAAACCGCAAAAGTCGCGAAATCGCGACTTTTCGTCATAACACGGCTCAAAGTAACCCGTTCGGGGAGCTAGGAGCATATTTGGAATCAGCACCGAAAGTTCTTCATTTTGAGCACAAACATCTCCTAACCGGGTCCCGTTTAAAGCGAGAATGGACTTGGCACACGCGAAGGGGATGAAAAATCGACTTTTCCGGATTGGGCTGCGGCAGTGCTTATTTGAAAGAGGATCAGATAGTGAAATTGTAGTCCAAGTCCCAGGTCGATTGTCCCCGTTTACGCTGAGAACGGGACGTCGGTGGTGATATTGCTCACTCGATTTTTCTGTTACCTCTATATGCCTTGTTTGCAGGTCAAGAGATGTGTGTGCTCAAAATGAAGAGGTCTCGATGTTGATTTCAAATATGCCCCCAGCTCCCCGAACGGGTCACTTTGAGCCGAGTTATGACGAAAAGTCGCGAATTCGCGACTTTTTTGAGTAAATTAGTGCGGGTATTGTATTGCATGGAATACGACATGGCTAACAAGAAAGGGTTGCCTACATCAGATGAAGTTTCGGGATGCACTTTTAATATGTTCTAAGGGGAGGACAGCGTTCCCATATCCCACACTCAGAATCTGCCAAATGCCTCAGGCAATCCCTGAAAAGGTCCAAATTCAAAGAAGGCCAGAACGACTCGGCCGAAGTGAGCTGGTTTAACGATTGAATTACCTTTATGTATGTTCAGAATAGATCAGGGTTTGGGCAACAATGCATAATTCCTTATCTTAACAGAATCAATGCACCTAATTTTTTTCATCTATTCTGAACATATCTAAAGGTATTTCAATCATTAAGTCAGCTCTACTCACTTCGGCCGAACCGTTCAGGCCTTGATCAAATTTTGACCTCTTTAGGGGCTGCCTGAGGCATTCGGCAGATTCTGAGCATGGGATAGTGGAACACTGCCTTCCCCCTAGAACACATCAAAATTGCATCCCGAAACTCCAACTGAAGTTGGCAACCACCCTTGTAAGTAAATGTTGGTGTATTGTAGCACAAAATCGTTTTTGCCGTTTGCCGTTTTGCCGTTTGCCGTTTGCCGGTCATTTTTTAGGTTTGCCGTTGCCATTGCCGTTTGCCAAAATCTTAAATTCCTTTGCCGCACACCCCTGATTGGCACTCAGGTGGAAAAATTCCTCGATGAGGCCGGAGTGCACCCACCCGCTGCGTCCCGTCCTGTTCGAGTCCGTCCCGGTCGATACGTGTGCAATACATTGTTCATTGAGGTGGGGAATCCCCCCCCCCCCTTGTGACCATAGCTTCGTTGGGTGGAGACATGTACTCCACCAACCTTCACCTCTGGGCAGGTGAAGGGGGAACCTTCACCATTGGGAAAACCAGTGACAACAAAAAGAATGAAAGTGGACCAACACTCATGTAAATCATTTTCAAGATTGGGTGGGTGTCACTCCCGGTTTTTTGCCCATAACTTTTTTGTGCTCTGAGATAGACCTTTGATGAAAGTTGTTTTCGGAATGTCCATAGAGTTTAGCGTCGACTAGTGTTTCCAGTTTGCAAACATATTTTCTCGATCCTTCAGCCTAATTCGTTTTACGTAACACTGGATTTTCGCCTACAACTTTCTGAACATTGAAGATAGGGTTGTGCTTAAGGTTGTTTTTGAAATCCACGTAAAATTCTGCGTCGAATGGCGTATCGGGCTCCTAACTTTGCTTGCTTTATAAGCCAGCCAGGTCGGTGGAGCCGAGCTCCACAGTAATCTCCATAGGGTGCTCTCGCCTCTATGGTTTAAAGGAGAGACGCAGAGTTCTGCTGGAGCCAACAACGGGGCTCGGCTCCACCGACCTGGCTGGCTTATAAAGCAAGCAAAGTTAGGAACCCGATATACCATTCGACGCAAAATTTTACGCAGATTTCAAAATCGATGTTCACCAGAATCCTATCTCCAACGGTTAAAGAGTTATAGGCGAAAAATTGGTGTTTCGTAAAATGAATTAAGCTAAAGGATCGAGAAAATATTTTTTCAAACTGAAAACATTAGTCGACGCAGAATTCCATGTAGATTCCGAGAACAACCTTTTCAGAGATCCATCCGCAAGCACAAAAAAGTTATGGACCAAAAACCGATAATTTCAGGCGAAAAAATGTACTTTGTAAGCCGAAATCGGCTGGAAGAAGGGGAACGAATTTTCTGAAAATGTAAACTCCGTTCGATGCAGAATTTTATAGAGATTCCAAAAACAGCTTCAACAGAGGGCTATCTTCTAGGGTAAAAAAAGTTATGGACGAAAAACTGATTGCTTTTCGTGAAAGAAACGTCATTTCATAAATTGAAAGCTGAGAGACTGAAAAAAAGCTGAGAGACAAATTGAAAACATTATTCGACGCAAAATTCCATGAAGATATTGGAAACAGCTCCGTTCAGATATTCATGTAAGAGAGAAAAATGTCATGAGCGAAGAACAGGTAGTTTTAAAAAACCGCTTAGAAAAATTTTGGTACTCCAAGACAGCTCAAAGGAAATTTTTATGACCTAGGCAGATCATTTCATTGAGAATAGTGAATTCCTAAAGGAGGTCATCTAACCAAAAAAAAAATTTCAAAATTAATGATTAAAAATAAAATTATATTGAATGCAAGAAAAAGAGGATCAAGAAACGTCAAATTTTGGAGTTCCAAGTCTATAGGGAACCTTCACCATTCCCCACTCAGGTATCCTAAACAACCTTCACCTTTCGAAACGCTGTCTCCACCCCAACGATCCTATGGTTGTGACCGGACAGCGCCGTCCGCAGTATGCTCGAGTGCGCCCGCCTAATCGATTTGCATACAGCCGACATACAAGGGACGAAGCTGGATCACAAGGGACGGAAAAGGACGGCTCAGGATCACTCGGGGAGGGAAAGGACGGCGCAGTCCGGCTTTCGGCCGAATATGGCGGGGGGGGGGCTTGGAGACTCCATATAAATACCTTGCTCTCTAGAGTGGTGTACTCTAAACGTCCGGCTTGGAAGAGGACGATGTGCGGGAGGGATGTTTCTGAGCGCGGCGCGTGTTTGCTCCATGCGCACCAGGGCTGTGCGTAATTACGAATTACGATTTACGAATTACGGGTGTTTTTGGCATTTTTTTTACGATTTACGAATTACGAAATTTTGGCCCAAAATCGTAACGAATCCTAACAAATCGTAACAAATCGTGAAAACGCGGTTGTAAGAACAAAATAAGTTTGCGGTCCAGAGCATAGATAAATGTAGCACTTCTTCCACATTCTTGATATTTGATTATTCTTCCCAATACCTGTTTTCGGTTAAATCTTGTTATTCCCAGCCGAGCTGAGACAACATGACATGGCGTAATATAATGTTTGATAACGAGATTCAGGTATGGCCCACTGCTCTGCCTCTCACACTGACCAACCTAAACGTATTGAAGGGTTCCAACCTCTACTTGTTGCACATGCGAGCCGGATCGGTGGAGCCGAGCTCCACAGTTGTTTATCTTCATGGAATGCTCTAGTCCACCATCATGAACATGAGAGACGCAGACATATGGTAGACCTACCGCCTAATTCGGAGCGAAAGTCCGGTCCGGAGTTGCAGACTACCGCTGTTGCAACACTTATTGCAAACAGGGGCATGCTGGGACAACGAGGTCCTGGCACGATTAGTCTTTGTCCCAGCACGTTTATCGTCGAACTGCAGCCTGCAAAAGCGATCGTCTGCAACTGCGGACTAGAGCTCCATCCCGCTATAGAAATCATATATGGGGTTCGGCTCTGAAGGGCTAGCTGTTTTATGGAGCAAATAATGTTTGGAACCCACAACCTTCACCGCGAATGTTCAGTGGTTCAAAAGTTACGGGCGAAAACTGTTATTTCGTGAATTGAAACCTGCTGAAGAATCAGGAAAATATTTTTCTAAGCTGAAACCATTATTCGACAGAAAGAGTTTGACGGGGATCCCTGAAATAAGATTTGATAGGATGTTTATGCCCAGAGGCAAGTCAGCTGCGCGGGAAAGAGTGATAATTTCCCGATTTGATGAGGAAAGTTTCAAGAAAAGTTATGACTGCAGTCTATCGTATTTTCAAAAAGGTTATTACATGTTTTTAAAGTTGGGAATTCAAGCAAATTCAAAGCAAATGCAAAGAAAGAAAAAGAGTAAGAATTTCGTCATTTTTGTAATCAGAGACTTGGGGGGAACCTTCACCTTTTTGCATTTTAGATTCCTTAGCTTGGATTGAACTGTGTTTAGTGAGGCGATGATTCTTCATGTTTTTGTGCTTCTCTAGGTTTCAAAGATTGAGCAGATGTGGCACAGGTTTGATACTTGAATACGCGTAGAGTTTCAGTTTTGTCTATTTCATTGGTATTTATCCCGCTTATGTATACTGGGAATTCTTTAAAGTACTGCTTAAAACAGTTTCATTTTGAACCTCAACTTCAAAGGCACAGTACACCCTCAGACATGAATTTCGAGATTTTCATGTAATTGTGTAGAAGACCCCTCCTGTGTAACACGTGCCAAATGCGAGATCTCGATTCCTCCAAATAAGCCAGATATAGGCGACTACCACAGGCCCGACCCCCTTTGCTCACCACCACTGGCCCGACCACCTAACAGATTTTCGAACTCGATTGTGGCTCGATGAATGGATGAATTCAAACAAGTCGTCGTTCTTCGGCTCATTGCCGGGTTGTCTCCTTATCCTGGCTTTCTCTCGCGCAAAGATTGCGAATGAAGAGAAATACAGGTCTGAGACAACTCGTCCAACAATTTTCTACCCTCAGAATATAGGCATCTTTGAGGAGCCATAACTCTGTTCATAGGGGGTCCTTTACGATTTCAGAGATACCACTGTGATCAGCGTGTGACTCTCTCCAAGATAAGCTTGAAATCTGAAAATTAATTTTCTGGGTGTCCTGTGCCTTCAAATCTCCTATACAGAAACACTTCATCACTGAACTCCTGCGATGTTCCTACATCGAGTGAGGTTCTAGCTATGTGTGGTATTCTTACTCATTACCAGTTACGAATTACGAATTACGATTTACGAATTACGAGAAATTTTGAAAATTACGATTAACGACTTACGAAATTACAAAATTCAGTTACGCACAGCCCTGATGCGCACCATCGATAAAAAGGCGTCGGAGGGTGTGCTGAAGTGTCGGTTTACTATGCGAGACCGCAGTAGGAGTATCCAGGACGTCATGGAATGTATGCAGGAGCCCCGTAGGAGTGTGCAGGACATCATGTAACCTGTCAAGGATTCCAGTAGTGGTGAGCAGGACGTCGTAGAATGTGTGCATGACCTCAGTAGGAGTGTGCAGGACATTCTGGGACCTGTGCAGAAATCCAGTAGGGGTGAGCAGGACGTCGTAGAAAGTGGGTAGGATCTCAGTAGAAGTGTGCGGGACATCATGGAACGTGTGCAGGACCCCAATAGGGGTGTGCAGGACGTCATGAAATGTGTGCTGGACCTCGGTAGGAGTGTACAGGACATCAAGAGACGTGCGCATGACCTCAGTTTAAGGTCCAGGACACCGTAGGCAAGTCATGCCTCCTAATCAGACCTATGGGCCGGCACAGACGAGCCACATCAGCAAGATTCGGTGAAGTTTGGCTAGAGCGACTGACCCTTTCTCTATCCTAGACGGGGTGGGGCCACCCAAGATTTACTCATAGAAATTATGAAAACTCTGGCAAAAGATGCCTGATACTGCGCTATCAATCATTGTTTTTATAAGTATTCTATGGAAATACCTCGACTGGTAGCCTTACCAATCGATGGTTCGTTTCATTTCTGTCTTGAATGGTGGGTGACCCCCCGTCTAGGATAGTAACCTGACCCTGTGCAATTGGGTCATTTTAAAACTCTTTTTTTCATTTTCTCGACTTTTGAATTCAAAAAGTATTTGCCTTATATCTTATCTTTAGGAAGCCGCGTTGCAACTATTTATTATCTTGCAATCTTAGCAGCGGAGCGGTTGTTTCTTCATTTCTACCACTATGTTTTCAAAAAAAAACAATTTGACTTTTAGAGATTGACGATATTGTAGAAAAGGGACCCTTGGAAAAAGTTGTGAAGTTTCTGAAAGTTGGGCTCCGCAGAAAAGGTCAAGGATTTGGCTTTGCTCTAAAATGTTGTGAAATTGTTCCATTAGATTTGGCTATCAAACTGATTTTCTAAGTGTAGTGAAATTGGTGAAATGATTTGGCTGTTGTTGGTATATGCGGACAACATAATCATTAAATGTAGTTAAATTGTTGCAAACGGATTTGGCAGGCGCTCTGTGAATCATCAGAGTCAAATCGCGCGTCAGGAGAGGTTTTGCTTGGAGCGTATATTGAATCAAATGAGAACAAGAATAAGTCTAGCAACAAAAATATTTCCATACAATGTCAATCGTTGAAGCTTCTTCTCATCATTCTTCTTCTTCCTCTGCCAGCAGACGGTGGTGTTTCTTCTTCGCTCATTCAGCAATGTCTGGCAAAGCCAAGACTTTGCCAGACATTGATGAATGAGCGAGGAAGAAACACCACCGTCTGCTGGCAGAGGAAGAAGAAGAATGATGAGAAGAAGCTTCAACGATTGACATTGTATGGAAATGTTTTTGTTGCTAGACTTATTCTTGTTCTCATTTGATTCAATATACGCTCCAAGCAAAACCTATTCTGACGCGCGATTTGACTCTGATAATTCATAGAGCGCCTGCCAAATCCATTTTCCACAATTTCAGTACATCCTTATACTCAAGACAGTTATGTCCCGATGTGTGTGTATGTATGTATGTGTGTCCCGCGGATCCAAGGAATGGTCGATCAAAACTTGTATGAAATGGTACCAACATTAAGGTGAGTAGGACATTTATCGATTGCCAAAAAATTAGCCTGAATCACCCCTTACGTGTCTCGGGGCAACAGTGTTTGTCCACGGGGCGCACTTTTGGCCATGGGTCATGATAACTTCTGCGACTCGTCTAGCGATAGAAGGGCTACGCTCTAATCAAAGCGATAGGTTTCCAGTTGCAGTAGATTGGACGCCATACAGAATCGCTAGGTTTGTAGAGTGTGCAGGGCGTTATCGATAGTGTGCAGGACCCCAATGGCAGTGGACAGGACGTCATAGAAAGTGTGCAGGATCTCAGTGGGAATGTACAGAACGTCATAGAAAGTGTGCAGGACCCAAGTGGAAGTGTGCAGGACGTCATAGAAAGTGTGCAGGACCCCAATGGCAGTGGACAGGACGTCATAGAAAGTGTGCAGGACCTCAGTGGGAATGTACAGAACGTCATAGAAAGTGTGCAGGACCCAAGTGGAAGTGTGCAGGACGTCATAGAAAGTTTGTAGGACCCAAATGAGAGTGTGCAGGACCCAAATGGGAGTGTCCATGACGTCATAGACAGTGTGCAGGACCCAAGTGGGAGTGTGCAGGACGTCGTAGATTGTCCGCAGGACCGAAATGAACGTGTGCGCAACGTCACCAAAAGTGTAGAATTTCAAAGAAAAGAGATTTCGTCAATTTTTCCATGCAAAATCTAAACTTTTTTGCAGCAAAGAATTATAGGAGAACACGTATCTCGAGAACGGTGCGACGCTTTCTAGGGCGATCGCAGAACTCCGCAGGCTTTTCCTTGCCAATCTGGGGAAGCTAGCAACAGCTTCCCTTCCACACCTCTGTTCGTCGTTCATTACAACCGCTCAATCATTTCGATTTACTAACTCCCCTAAACCAGATTCATAAATGTTGGAAGTCTGAGCTTATCAAAATCTGCTTCATAAAACATCAACATGCACGTGCATAATTCATTTATCGAGAACAAGGGCATGGTGTTGGTCATCTAGGAAGACAGCACCCAAAATGCGAGTGCGTTTTTCCATGTCATGACAGAAATGATAAAACGAGAATAATCGCTTGGAAATTTCGCAAATCGGAAGGGCAGAGGGTTGCGACATAAAGGTAGGAGGGACGGCAGAGGTCGTAAATTGGTGCCGGTAGCATCCAATCTACCGCTGGCTCCTTATATTTTGCGGTTTGATCGGACATTTTCATACCACAACGCCCAGTTATAAATGTCTGGCAGTCTGCCATGTTTAAAAGAGTCCAACCGGGCAGCAACTTTTACTAGACGAAAAATACCGTGCGGTACAAATTGCCACGACAGCCGTGAATCACAGTGTATGGTGAAATTACACAACACACACCGAAAACCACGTCTGTAATAAAATTGCAACCGGACTTTCAGCAAACATAAACACAGAAACGGTTCTTCGGCGATGGGGAAGGGATTGCCGGTACAACCGCGGAAGCAATGTTGGCTGCAATTCGGAGTGGTTTGAATAATTTGAAAACCAGAATGGACGGTGCAGCCTTCGGCTGTACCGTAGGGCAAGAGAGGTGATCCCCGGTGTGAGCAGTTTTTAGTGTTGGCTGCAATTCGGAGTGGTTTGAATCATTTGAAACCCAGAATGGACGGTGCAGCCTTCGGCTGTACCGTAGGGCAAGGGAGGTGATCCCCGGGTGTGGGCAGTTTTTAATGTTGGCTGCAATTCGGAGTGGTTTGAATCATTTGAAACCCAGAATGGACGGTGCAGCCTTCGGCTGCACCGTAGGGCAAGGGAAGTAATTCCCGGGTGTGAGCAGTTTTTAATGTTGGCTGCAATTCGGAGTGGTTTGAATCATTTGAAACCCAGAATGGACGGTGCAGCCTTCGGCTGTACCGTAGGGCAAGGGAGGTGATCCCCGGGTGTGGGCAGTTTTTAATGTTGGCTGCAATTCGGAGTGGTTTGAATCATTTGAAACCCAGAATGGACGGTGCAGCCTTCGGCTGTACCGTAGGGCAAGGGAGGTGATCCCCGGGTGTGGGCAGTTTTTAATGTTGGCTGCAATTCGGAGTGGTTTGAATCATTTGAAACCCAGAATGGACGGTGCAGCCTTCGGCTGCACCGTAGGGCAAGGGAAGTAATTCCCGGGTGTGAGCAGTTGTTAGTGTTGGCTGCAGGGCAAGGGAGGTAACCCCCGGGGGTGGGCAGATTTTAGTGTTGGCTGCAATTCGGAGTGGTTTGAATCATTTGAAACCCAGAATGGACGGTGCAGCCTTCGGCTGTACCGTAGGGCAAGGGAGGTGATCCCCGGGTGTGGGCAGTTTTTAATGTTGGCTGCAATTCGGAGTGGTTTGAATCATTTGAAACCCAGAATGGACGGTGCAGCCTTCGGCTGTACCGTAGGGCAAGGGAGGTGATCCCCGGGTGTGGGCAGTTTTTAATGTTGGCTGCAATTCGGAGTGGTTTGAATCATTTGAAACCCAGAATGGACGGTGCAGCCTTCGGCTGTACCGTAGGGCAAGGGAGGTGATCCCCGGGTGTGGGCAGTTTTTAATGTTGGCTGCAATTCGGAGTGGTTTGAATCATTTGAAACCCAGAATGGACGGTGCAGCCTTCGGCTGTACCGTAGGGCAAGGGAGGTGATCCCCGGGTGTGGGCAGTTTTTAATGTTGGCTGCAATTCGGAGTGGTTTGAATCATTTGAAACCCAGAATGGACGGTGCAGCCTTCGGCTGTACCGTAGGGCAAGGGAGGTGATCCCCGGGTGTGGGCAGTTTTTAATGTTGGCTGCAATTCGGAGTGGTTTGAATCATTTGAAACCCAGAATGGACGGTGCAGCCTTCGGCTGTACCGTAGGGCAAGAGAGGTGATCCCCGGGTGTGGGCAGTTTTTAATGTTGGCTGCAATTCGGAGTGGTTTGAATCATTTGAAACCCAGAATGGACGGTGCAGCCTTCGGCTGTACCGTAGGGCAAGAGAGGTGATCCCCGGGTGTGGGCAGTTTTTAATGTTGGCTGCAATTCGGAGTGGTTTGAATCATTTGAAACCCAGAATGGACGGTGCAGCCTTCGGCTGTACCGTAGGGCAAGAGAGGTGATCCCCGGGTGTGGGCAGTTTTTAATGTTGGCTGCAATTCGGAGTGGTTTGAATCATTTGAAACCCAGAATGGACGGTGCAGCCTTCGGCTGTACCGTAGGGCAAGGGAGGTGATCCCCGGGTGTGGGCAGTTTTTAATGTTGGCTGCAATTCGGAGTGGTTTGAATCATTTGAAACCCAGAATGGACGGTGCAGCCTTCGGCTGCACCGTAGGGCAAGGGAGGTAATCCCCGGGTGCGGGCAGTTTTTAATGTTGGCTGCAATTCGGAGTGGTTTGAATCATTTAAAACCCAGAATGGACGGTGCAGCCTTCGGCTGTACCGTAGGGCAAGAGAGGTGATCCCCGGGTGTGGGCAGTTTTTAATGTTGGCTGCAATTCGGAGTGGTTTGAATCATTTGAAACCCAGAATGGACGGTGCAGCCTTCGGCTGTACCGTAGGGCAAGGGAGGTGATCCCCGGGTGTGGGCAGTTTTTAATGTTGGCTTCAATTCGGAGTGGTTTGAATCATTTGAAACCCAGAATGGACGGTGCAGCCTTCGGCTGTACCGTAGGGCAAGGGAGGTGATCCCCGGGTGTGGGCAGTTTTTAATGTTGGCTGCAATTCGGAGTGGTTTGAATCATTTGAAACCCAGAATGGACGGTGCAGCCTTCGGCTGTACCGTAGGGCAAGGGAGGTGATCCCCGGGTGTGGGCAGTTTTTAATGTTGGCTGCAATTCGGAGTGGTTTGAATCATTTGAAACCCAGAATGGACGGTGCAGCCTTCGGCTGTACCGTAGGGCAAGGGAGGTGATCCCCGGGTGTGGGCAGTTTTTAATGTTGGCTGCAATTCGGAGTGGTTTGAATCATTTGAAACCCAGAATGGACGGTGCAGCCTTCGGCTGTACCGTAGGGCAAGGGAGGTGATCCCCGGGTGTGGGCAGTTTTTAATGTTGGCTGCAATTCGGAGTGGTTTGAATCATTTGAAACCCAGAATGGACGGTGCAGCCTTCGGCTGTACCGTAGGGCAAGGGAGGTGATCCCCGGGTGTGGGCAGTTTTTAATGTTGGCTGCAATTCGGAGTGGTTTGAATCATTTGAAACCCAGAATGGACGGTGCAGCCTTCGGCTGTACCGTAGGGCAAGAGAGGTGATCCCCGGGTGTGGGCAGTTTTTAATGTTGGCTGCAATTCGGAGTGGTTTGAATCATTTGAAACCCAGAATGGACGGTGCAGCCTTCGGCTGTACCGTAGGGCAAGGGAGGTGATCCCCGGGTGTGGGCAGTTTTTAATGTTGGCTGCAATTCGGAGTGGTTTGAATCATTTGAAACCCAGAATGGACGGTGCAGCCTTCGGCTGTACCGTAGGGCAAGGGAGGTGATCCCCGGGTGTGGGCAGTTTTTAATGTTGGCTGCAATTCGGAGTGGTTTGAATCATTTGAAACCCAGAATGGACGGTGCAGCCTTCGGCTGTACCGTAGGGCAAGGGAGGTGATCCCCGGGTGTGGGCAGTTTTTAATGTTGGCTGCAATTCGGAGTGGTTTGAATCATTTGAAACCCAGAATGGACGGTGCAGCCTTCGGCTGTACCGTAGGGCAAGGGAGGTGATCCCCGGGTGTGGGCAGTTTTTAATGTTGGCTGCAATTCGGAGTGGTTTGAATCATTTGAAACCCAGAATGGACGGTGCAGCCTTCGGCTGTACCGTAGGGCAAGGGAGGTGATCCCCGGGTGTGGGCAGTTTTTAATGTTGGCTGCAATTCGGAGTGGTTTGAATCATTTGAAACCCAGAATGGACGGTGCAGCCTTCGGCTGTACCGTAGGGCAAGGGAGGTGATCCCCGGGTGTGGGCAGTTTTTAATGTTGGCTGCAATTCGGAGTGGTTTGAATCATTTGAAACCCAGAATGGACGGTGCAGCCTTCGGCTGTACCGTAGGGCAAGAGAGGTGATCCCGGGTGTGGGCAGTTTTTAATGTTGGCTGCAATTCGGAGTGGTTTGAATCATTTGAAACCCAGAATGGACGGTGCAGCCTTCGGCTGTACCGTAGGGCAAGGGAGGTGATCCCCGGGTGTGGGCAGTTTTTAATGTTGGCTGCAATTCGGAGTGGTTTGAATCATTTGAAACCCAGAATGGACGGTGCAGCCTTCGGCTGTACCGTAGGGCAAGAGAGGTGATCCCCGGGTGTGGGCAGTTTTTAATGTTGGCTGCAATTCGGAGTGGTTTGAATCATTTGAAACCCAGAATGGACGGTGCAGCCTTCGGCTGTACCGTAGGGCAAGGGAGGTGATCCCCGGGTGTGGGCAGTTTTTAATGTTGGCTGCAATTCGGAGTGGTTTGAATCATTTGAAACCCAGAATGGACGGTGCAGCCTTCGGCTGTACCGTAGGGCAAGGGAGGTGATCCCCGGGTGTGGGCAGTTTTTAATGTTGGCTGCAATTCGGAGTGGTTTGAATCATTTGAAACCCAGAATGGACGGTGCAGCCTTCGGCTGTACCGTAGGGCAAGAGAGGTGATCCCCGGGTGTGGGCAGTTTTTAATGTTGGCTGCAATTCGGAGTGGTTTGAATCATTTGAAACCCAGAATGGACGGTGCAGCCTTCGGCTGTACCGTAGGGCAAGGGAGGTGATCCCCGGGTGTGGGCAGTTTTTAATGTTGGCTGCAATTCGGAGTGGTTTGAATCATTTGAAACCCAGAATGGACGGTGCAGCCTTCGGCTGTACCGTAGGGCAAGAGAGGTGATCCCCGGGTGTGGGCAGTTTTTAATGTTGGCTGCAATTCGGAGTGGTTTGAATCATTTGAAACCCAGAATGGACGGTGCAGCCTTCGGCTGTACCGTAGGGCAAGGGAGGTGATCCCCGGGTGTGGGCAGTTTTTAATGTTGGCTGCAATTCGGAGTGGTTTGAATCATTTGAAACCCAGAATGGACGGTGCAGCCTTCGGCTGTACCGTAGGGCAAGGGAGGTGATCCCCGGGTGTGGGCAGTTTTTAATGTTGGCTGCAATTCGGAGTGGTTTGAATCATTTGAAACCCAGAATGGACGGTGCAGCCTTCGGCTGTACCGTAGGGCAAGGGAGGTGATCCCCGGGTGTGGGCAGTTTTTAATGTTGGCTGCAATTCGGAGTGGTTTGAATCATTTGAAACCCAGAATGGACGGTGCAGCCTTCGGCTGTACCGTAGGGCAAGGGAGGTGATCCCCGGGTGTGGGCAGTTTTTAATGTTGGCTTCAATTCGGAGTGGTTTGAATCATTTGAAACCCAGAATGGACGGTGCAGCCTTCGGCTGTACCGTAGGGCAAGGGAAGTAATTCCCGGGTGTGAGCAGTTGTTAGTGTTGGCTGCAATTCGGAGTGGTTTGAATCATTTGAAACCCAGAATGGACGGTGCAGCCTTCGGCTGTACCGTAGGGCAAGAGAGGTGATCCCCGGGTGTGGGCAGTTTTTAATGTTGGCTGCAATTCGGAGTGGTTTGAATCATTTGAAACCCAGAATGGACGGTGCAGCCTTCGGCTGTACCGTAGGGCAAGAGAGGTGATCCCCGGGTGTGGGCAGTTTTTAATGTTGGCTGCAATTCGGAGTGGTTTGAATCATTTGAAACCCAGAATGGACGGTGCAGCCTTCGGCTGTACCGTAGGGCAAGAGAGGTGATCCCCGGGTGTGGGCAGTTTTTAATGTTGGCTGCAATTCGGAGTGGTTTGAATCATTTGAAACCCAGAATGGACGGTGCAGCCTTCGGCTGTACCGTAGGGCAAGAGGTGATCCCCGGGTGTGAGCAGTTTTTAATGTTGGCTGCGATTCGGAGTGGTTTGAATCATTTGAAACCCAGAATGGACGGTGCAGCCTTCGGCTGTACCGTAGGGCAAGGGAGGTGATCCCCGGGTGTGGGCAGTTTTTAATGTTGGCTGCAATTCGGAGTGGTTTGAATCATTTGAAACCCAGAATGGACGGTGCAGCCTTCGGCTGTACCGTAGGGCAAGGGAGGTGATCCCCGGGTGTGGGCAGTTTTTAATGTTGGCTGCAATTCGGAGTGGTTTGAATCATTTGAAACCCAGAATGGACGGTGCAGCCTTCGGCTGTACCGTAGGGCAAGAGAGGTGATCCCCGGGTGTGGGCAGTTTTTAATGTTGGCTGCAATTCGGAGTGGTTTGAATCATTTGAAACCCAGAATGGACGGTGCAGCCTTCGGCTGTACCGTAGGGCAAGAGAGGTGATCCCCGGGTGTGGGCAGTTTTTAATGTTGGCTGCAATTCGGAGTGGTTTGAATCATTTGAAACCCAGAATGGACGGTGCAGCCTTCGGCTGTACCGTAGGGCAAGGGAGGTGATCCCCGGGTGTGGGCAGTTTTTAATGTTGGCTGCAATTCGGAGTGGTTTGAATCATTTGAAACCCAGAATGGACGGTGCAGCCTTCGGCTGTACCGTAGGGCAAGAGAGGTGATCCCCGGGTGTGGGCAGTTTTTAATGTTGGCTGCAATTCGGAGTGGTTTGAATCATTTGAAACCCAGAATGGACGGTGCAGCCTTCGGCTGTACCGTAGGGCAAGGGAGGTGATCCCCGGGTGTGGGCAGTTTTTAATGTTGGCTGCAATTCGGAGTGGTTTGAATCATTTGAAACCCAGAATGGACGGTGCAGCCTTCGGCTGTACCGTAGGGCAAGAGAGGTGATCCCCGGGTGTGGGCAGTTTTTAATGTTGGCTGCAATTCGGAGTGGTTTGAATCATTTGAAACCCAGAATGGACGGTGCAGCCTTCGGCTGTACCGTAGGGCAAGAGAGGTGATCCCCGGGTGTGGGCAGTTTTTAATGTTGGCTGCAATTCGGAGTGGTTTGAATCATTTGAAACCCAGAATGGACGGTGCAGCCTTCGGCTGTACCGTAGGGCAAGGGAGGTGATCCCCGGGTGTGGGCAGTTTTTAATGTTGGCTGCAATTCGGAGTGGTTTGAATCATTTGAAACCCAGAATGGACGGTGCAGCCTTCGGCTGTACCGTAGGGCAAGAGAGGTGATCCCCGGGTGTGGGCAGTTTTTAATGTTGGCTGCAATTCGGAGTGGTTTGAATCATTTGAAACCCAGAATGGACGGTGCAGCCTTCGGCTGTACCGTAGGGCAAGGGAGGTGATCCCCGGGTGTGGGCAGTTTTTAATGTTGGCTGCAATTCGGAGTGGTTTGAATCATTTGAAACCCAGAATGGACGGTGCAGCCTTCGGCTGTACCGTAGGGCAAGAGAGGTGATCCCCGGGTGTGGGCAGTTTTTAATGTTGGCTGCAATTCGGAGTGGTTTGAATCATTTGAAACCCAGAATGGACGGTGCAGCCTTCGGCTGTACCGTAGGGCAAGGGAGGTGATCCCCGGGTGTGGGCAGTTTTTAATGTTGGCTGCAATTCGGAGTGGTTTGAATCATTTGAAACCCAGAATGGACGGTGCAGCCTTCGGCTGTACCGTAGGGCAAGGGAGGTGATCCCCGGGTGTGGGCAGTTTTTAATGTTGGCTTCAATTCGGAGTGGTTTGAATCATTTGAAACCCAGAATGGACGGTGCAGCCTTCGGCTGTACCGTAGGGCAAGGGAGGTGATCCCCCGGTGTGGGCAGTTTTTAATGTTGGCTTCAATTCGGAGTGGTTTGAATCATTTGAAACCCAGAATGGACGGTGCAGCCTTCGGCTGTACCGTAGGGCAAGGGAGGTGATCCCCGGGTGTGGGCAGTTTTTAATGTTGGCTGCAATTCGGAGTGGTTTGAATCATTTGAAACCCAGAATGGACGGTGCAGCCTTCGGCTGTACCGTAGGGCAAGGGAGGTGATCCCCGGGTGTGGGCAGTTTTTAATGTTGGCTGCAATTCGGAGTGGTTTGAATCATTTGAAACCCAGAATGGACGGTGCAGCCTTCGGCTGTACCGTAGGGCAAGGGAGGTGATCCCCGGGTGTGGGCAGTTTTTAATGTTGGCTGCAATTCGGAGTGGTTTGAATCATTTGAAACCCAGAATGGACGGTGCAGCCTTCGGCTGTACCGTAGGGCAAGAGAGGTGATCCCCGGGTGTGGGCAGTTTTTAATGTTGGCTGCAATTCGGAGTGGTTTGAATCATTTGAAACCCAGAATGGACGGTGCAGCCTTCGGCTGTACCGTAGGGCAAGAGAGGTGATCCCCGGGTGTGGGCAGTTTTTAATGTTGGCTGCAATTCGGAGTGGTTTGAATCATTTGAAACCCAGAATGGACGGTGCAGCCTTCGGCTGTACCGTAGGGCAAGGGAGGTGATCCCCGGGTGTGGGCAGTTTTTAATGTTGGCTGCAATTCGGAGTGGTTTGAATCATTTGAAACCCAGAATGGACGGTGCAGCCTTCGGCTGTACCGTAGGGCAAGGGAGGTGATCCCCGGGTGTGGGCAGTTTTTAATGTTGGCTGCAATTCGGAGTGGTTTGAATCATTTGAAACCCAGAATGGACGGTGCAGCCTTCGGCTGTACCGTAGGGCAAGAGAGGTGATCCCCGGGTGTGGGCAGTTTTTAATGTTGGCTGCAATTCGGAGTGGTTTGAATCATTTGAAACCCAGAATGGACGGTGCAGCCTTCGGCTGTACCGTAGGGCAAGGGAGGTGATCCCCGGGTGTGGGCAGTTTTTAATGTTGGCTGCAATTCGGAGTGGTTTGAATCATTTGAAACCCAGAATGGACGGTGCAGCCTTCGGCTGTACCGTAGGGCAAGGGAGGTGATCCCCGGGTGTGGGCAGTTTTTAATGTTGGCTGCAATTCGGAGTGGTTTGAATCATTTGAAACCCAGAATGGACGGTGCAGCCTTCGGCTGTACCGTAGGGCAAGGGAGGTGATCCCCGGGTGTGGGCAGTTTTTAATGTTGGCTGCAATTCGGAGTGGTTTGAATCATTTGAAACCCAGAATGGACGGTGCAGCCTTCGGCTGTACCGTAGGGCAAGGGAGGTGATCCCGGGTGTGGGCAGTTTTTAATGTTGGCTGCAATTCGGAGTGGTTTGAATCATTTGAAACCCAGAATGGACGGTGCAGCCTTCGGCTGTACCGTAGGGCAAGGGAGGTGATCCCCGGGTGTGGGCAGTTTTTAATGTTGGCTGCAATTCGGAGTGGTTTGAATCATTTGAAACCCAGAATGGACGGTGCAGCCTTCGGCTGTACCGTAGGGCAAGGGAGGTGATCCCCGGGTGTGGGCAGTTTTTAATGTTGGCTGCAATTCGGAGTGGTTTGAATCATTTGAAACCCAGAATGGACGGTGCAGCCTTCGGCTGTACCGTAGGG
The DNA here is from genome assembly GCA_029168955.1 of Aplectana chamaeleonis. Taxonomy (NCBI): domain Eukaryota; kingdom Metazoa; phylum Nematoda; class Chromadorea; order Rhabditida; family Cosmocercidae; genus Aplectana; species Aplectana chamaeleonis. The sequence goes on from JAPDOI010000769.1 coordinate 196,162, forward strand.
CAAGAGAGGTGATCCCCGGGTGTGGGCAGTTTTTAATGTTGGCTGCAATTCGGAGTGGTTTGAATCATTTGAAACCCAGAATGGACGGTGCAGCCTTCGGCTGTACCGTAGGGCAAGGGAGGTGATCCCCGGGTGTGGGCAGTTTTTAATGTTGGCTGCAATTCGGAGTGGTTTGAATCATTTGAAACCCAGAATGGACGGTGCAGCCTTCGGCTGTACCGTAGGGCAAGGGAGGTGATCCCCGGGTGTGGGCAGTTTTTAATGTTGGCTTCAATTCGGAGTGGTTTGAATCATTTGAAACCCAGAATGGACGGTGCAGCCTTCGGCTGTACCGTAGGGCAAGAGAGGTGATCCCGGGTGTGGGCAGTTTTTAATGTTGGCTGCAATTCGGAGTGGTTTGAATCATTTGAAACCCAGAATGGACGGTGCAGCCTTCGGCTGTACCGTAGGGCAAGGGAGGTGATCCCCGGGTGTGGGCAGTTTTTAATGTTGGCTGCAATTCGGAGTGGTTTGAATCATTTGAAACCCAGAATGGACGGTGCAGCCTTCGGCTGTACCGTAGGGCAAGGGAGGTGATCCCCGGGTGTGGGCAGTTTTTAATGTTGGCTGCAATTCGGAGTGGTTTGAATCATTTGAAACCCAGAATGGACGGTGCAGCCTTCGGCTGTACCGTAGGGCAAGGGAGGTGATCCCCGGGTGTGGGCAGTTTTTAATGTTGGCTGCAATTCGGAGTGGTTTGAATCATTTGAAACCCAGAATGGACGGTGCAGCCTTCGGCTGTACCGTAGGGCAAGAGAGGTGATCCCCGGGTGTGGGCAGTTTTTAATGTTGGCTGCAATTCGGAGTGGTTTGAATCATTTGAAACCCAGAATGGACGGTGCAGCCTTCGGCTGTACCGTAGGGCAAGGGAGGTGATCCCCGGGTGTGGGCAGTTTTTAATGTTGGCTGCAATTCGGAGTGGTTTGAATCATTTGAAACCCAGAATGGACGGTGCAGCCTTCGGCTGTACCGTAGGGCAAGGGAGGTGATCCCCGGGTGTGGGCAGTTTTTAATGTTGGCTGCAATTCGGAGTGGTTTGAATCATTTGAAACCCAGAATGGACGGTGCAGCCTTCGGCTGTACCGTAGGGCAAGAGAGGTGATCCCCGGGTGTGGGCAGTTTTTAATGTTGGCTGCAATTCGGAGTGGTTTGAATCATTTGAAACCCAGAATGGACGGTGCAGCCTTCGGCTGTACCGTAGGGCAAGGGAGGTGATCCCCGGGTGTGGGCAGTTTTTAATGTTGGCTGCAATTCGGAGTGGTTTGAATCATTTGAAACCCAGAATGGACGGTGCAGCCTTCGGCTGTACCGTAGGGCAAGGGAGGTGATCCCCGGGTGTGGGCAGTATTTAATGTTGGCTTCAATTTGGAGTGGTTTGAATCATTTGAAACCCAGAATGGACGGTGCAGCCTTCGGCTGTACCGTAGGGCAAGAGAGGTGATCCCCGGGTGTGGGCAGTTTTTAATGTTGGCTGCAATTCGGAGTGGTTTGAATCATTTGAAACCCAGAATGGACGGTGCAGCCTTCGGCTATACCGTAGGGCAAGGGAGGTGATCCCCAGGTGTGGGCAGTTTTCAATGTTGGCTGCAATTCGGAGTGGTTTGAATCATTTAAAACCCAGAATGGACGGTGCAGCCTTCGGCTGTACCGTAGGGCAAGGGAGGTGTTCCCGGGTTGTGGGCAGTTTTTAATGTTGGCTGCAATTCGGAGTGGTTTGAATCATTTGAAACCCAGAATGGACGGTGCAGCCTTCGGCTGTACCGTAGGGCAAGGGAGGTGATCCCCGGGTGTGGGCAGTTTTTAATGTTGGCTGCAATTCGGAGTGGTTTGAATCATTTGAAACCCAGAATGGACGGTGCAGCCTTCGGCTGTACCGTAGGGCAAGGGAGGTGATCCCCGGGTGTGGGCAGTTTTTAATGTTGGCTGCAATTCGGAGTGGTTTGAATCATTTGAAACCCAGAATGGACGGTGCAGCCTTCGGCTGTACCGTAGGGCAAGAGAGGTGATCCCCGGGTGTGGGCAGTTTTTAATGTTGGCTGCAATTCGGAGTGGTTTGAATCATTTGAAACCCAGAATGGACGGTGCAGCCTTCGGCTGTACCGTAGGGCAAGGGAGGTGATCCCCGGGTGTGGGCAGTTTTTAATGTTGGCTGCAATTCGGAGTGGTTTGAATCATTTGAAACCCAGAATGGACGGTGCAGCCTTCGGCTGTACCGTAGGGCAAGAGAGGTGATCCCCGGGTGTGAGCAGTTTTTAATGTTGGCTGCAATTCGGAGTGGTTTGAATCATTTGAAACCCAGAATGGACGGTGCAGCCTTCGGCTGTACCGTAGGGCAAGAGAGGTGATCCCCGGGTGTGGGCAGTTTTTAATGTTGGCTGCAATTCGGAGTGGTTTGAATCATTTGAAACCCAGAATGGACGGTGCAGCCTTCGGCTGTACCGTAGGGCAAGAGAGGTGATCCCCGGGTGTGGGCAGTTTTTAATGTTGGCTGCAATTCGGAGTGGTTTGAATCATTTGAAACCCAGAATGGACGGTGCAGCCTTCGGCTGTACCGTAGGGCAAGGGAGGTGATCCCCGGGTGTGGGCAGTTTTTAATGTTGGCTGCAATTCGGAGTGGTTTGAATCATTTGAAACCCAGAATGGACGGTGCAGCCTTCGGCTGTACCGTAGGGCAAGGGAGGTGATCCCCGGGTGTGGGCAGTTTTTAATGTTGGCTGCAATTCGGAGTGGTTTGAATCATTTGAAACCCAGAATGGACGGTGCAGCCTTCGGCTGTACCGTAGGGCAAGGGAGGTGATCCCCGGGTGTGGGCAGTTTTTAATGTTGGCTGCAATTCGGAGTGGTTTGAATCATTTGAAACCCAGAATGGACGGTGCAGCCTTCGGCTGTACCGTAGGGCAAGGGAGGTGATCCCCGGGTGTGGGCAGTTTTTAATGTTGGCTGCAATTCGGAGTGGTTTGAATCATTTGAAACCCAGAATGGACGGTGCAGCCTTCGGCTGTACCGTAGGGCAAGAGAGGTGATCCCCGGGTGTGAGCAGTTTTTAGTGTTGGCTGCAATTCGGAGTGGTTTGAATCATTTGAAACCCAGAATGGACGGTGCAGCCTTCGGCTGTACCGTAGGGCAAGGGAGGTGATCCCCGGGTGTGGGCAGTTTTTAATGTTGGCTGCAATTCGGAGTGGTTTGAATCATTTGAAACCCAGAATGGACGGTGCAGCCTTCGGCTGTACCGTAGGGCAAGAGAGGTGATCCCGGGTGTGGGCAGTTTTTAATGTTGGCTGCAATTCGGAGTGGTTTGAATCATTTGAAACCCAGAATGGACGGTGCAGCCTTCGGCTGTACCGTAGGGCAAGAGAGGTGATCCCCGGGTGTGGGCAGTTTTTAATGTTGGCTGCAATTCGGAGTGGTTTGAATCATTTGAAACCCAGAATGGACGGTGCAGCCTTCGGCTGTACCGTAGGGCAAGAGAGGTGATCCCCGGGTGTGGGCAGTTTTTAATGTTGGCTGCAATTCGGAGTGGTTTGAATCATTTGAAACCCAGAATGGACGGTGCAGCCTTCGGCTGTACCGTAGGGCAAGGGAGGTGATCCCCGGGTGTGGGCAGTTTTTAATGTTGGCTGCAATTCGGAGTGGTTTGAATCATTTGAAACCCAGAATGGACGGTGCAGCCTTCGGCTGTACCGTAGGGCAAGGGAGGTGATCCCCGGGTGTGGGCAGTTTTTAATGTTGGCTGCAATTCGGAGTGGTTTGAATCATTTGAAACCCAGAATGGACGGTGCAGCCTTCGGCTGTACCGTAGGGCAAGAGAGGTGATCCCCGGGTGTGGGCAGTTTTTAATGTTGGCTGCAATTCGGAGTGGTTTGAATCATTTGAAACCCAGAATGGACGGTGCAGCCTTCGGCTGTACCGTAGGGCAAGGGAGGTGATCCCCGGGTGTGGGCAGTTTTTAATGTTGGCTGCAATTCGGAGTGGTTTGAATCATTTGAAACCCAGAATGGACGGTGCAGCCTTCGGCTGTACCGTAGGGCAAGGGAGGTGATCCCCGGGTGTGGGCAGTTTTTAATGTTGGCTGCAATTCGGAGTGGTTTGAATCATTTGAAACCCAGAATGGACGGTGCAGCCTTCGGCTGTACCGTAGGGCAAGAGAGGTGATCCCCGGGTGTGGGCAGTTTTTAATGTTGGCTGCAATTCGGAGTGGTTTGAATCATTTGAAACCCAGAATGGACGGTGCAGCCTTCGGCTGTACCGTAGGGCAAGGGAGGTGATCCCCGGGTGTGGGCAGTTTTTAATGTTGGCTGCAATTCGGAGTGGTTTGAATCATTTGAAACCCAGAATGGACGGTGCAGCCTTCGGCTGTACCGTAGGGCAAGAGAGGTGATCCCCGGGTGTGGGCAGTTTTTAATGTTGGCTGCAATTCGGAGTGGTTTGAATCATTTGAAACCCAGAATGGACGGTGCAGCCTTCGGCTGTACCGTAGGGCAAGGGAGGTGATCCCCGGGTGTGGGCAGTTTTTAATGTTGGCTGCAATTCGGAGTGGTTTGAATCATTTGAAACCCAGAATGGACGGTGCAGCCTTCGGCTGTACCGTAGGGCAAGGGAGGTGATCCCCGGGTGTGGGCAGTTTTTAATGTTGGCTGCAATTCGGAGTGGTTTGAATCATTTGAAACCCAGAATGGACGGTGCAGCCTTCGGCTGTACCGTAGGGCAAGAGAGGTGATCCCCGGGTGTGGGCAGTTTTTAATGTTGGCTGCAATTCGGAGTGGTTTGAATCATTTGAAACCCAGAATGGACGGTGCAGCCTTCGGCTGTACCGTAGGGCAAGGGAGGTGATCCCCGGGTGTGGGCAGTTTTTAATGTTGGCTGCAATTCGGAGTGGTTTGAATCATTTGAAACCCAGAATGGACGGTGCAGCCTTCGGCTGTACCGTAGGGCAAGGGAGGTGATCCCCGGGTGTGGGCAGTTTTTAATGTTGGCTGCAATTCGGAGTGGTTTGAATCATTTGAAACCCAGAATGGACGGTGCAGCCTTCGGCTGCACAGTAGGGCAAGGGAGGTAATCCCCGGGTGTGAGCAGTTTTTAGTGTTGGCTGCAATTCGGAGTGGTTTGAATCATTTGAAACCCAGAATGGACGGTGCAGCCTTCGGCTGTACCGTAGGGCAAGAGAGGTGATCCCCGGGTGTGGGCAGTTTTTAATGTTGGCTGCAATTCGGAGTGGTTTGAATCATTTGAAACCCAGAATGGACGGTGCAGCCTTCGGCTGTACCGTAGGGCAAGGGAGGTGATCCCCGGGTGTGGGCAGTTTTTAATGTTGGCTGCAATTCGGAGTGGTTTGAATCATTTGAAACCCAGAATGGACGGTGCAGCCTTCGGCTGTACCGTAGGGCAAGAGAGGTGATCCCCGGGTGTGGGCAGTTTTTAATGTTGGCTGCAATTCGGAGTGGTTTGAATCATTTGAAACCAAAAATCGGCAAGGGAGGAAAACTTCTGGTATGGGCTGATCTTACTGTTGGTCAAAATTCACAAAATTCTAAAAGAAGAAATTCAACCGAGCAGTCTCAGAGTAAATATATTAAAAACATGGTTGAAACTCTTGTCTGATCACTCAAAATCCCTTAGATTACAGAGTCAGCAACCTTCTCATCCCTCAATCACATTTCACTACGACAATCACAACCAATTCCACCTGAATCTGCCGCTTTTCGAGAGAAACGTGAAAGTTTTTTTAGGATTTCCGCATCGAATAAATAAAATAGGCGTCGCTGTTGGGATAGATTCTGCAGCCACACCCACACACATGTCATTTTACGACTGTTGTGGCAATCGGTACCGCACGGTATTTGGAGTTTACTGCAACTTTTGGGTAGACGGAAATCAGTTGACACCGTTATGGCACACTAATCCGCGTCAGGAAGTTGGTGCACGTAAAAGCTTTCTTGAGCGAAAACTTCGCTAGGTCTCGCTAGTTTAATTATTATGATGTCTTCATATACCAACAACAGCCAAATTAATTCAACAATTTCACAACATTTAGAAAATAAGTTTGATAGCCAAATCCAATGAAACAAATTCACGACATTTTAGAGCAACGCTAAATCTTTAACCTTTTCTGCGGAGCCCAACTTTCAGAAATTTCGCAACTTTTTCCAATTTTCTACAATATCGTCGATCTCTAGAAGAGAAGTTGTTTTTTTTTAGAAATCATAGTGGTAGATATGAAGAAACAACCGCTCCGCTGCTAAGATTGCAAGATAATAAGTTCTTGCAAGGCAGCTTCCTACAGATAAGATATAAGGCATATACTTTCTGAATTCAAAACTTGAGAAAATGAAGAAATGAGTTTTAAAATGACAGAATTGCACAGGGTCAGGGTACTATCCTAGACGGGGTGTCACCCACCATTCAAGACAGAAATGAAATGAACCATCGATTGGTAAGGCTAACAGTCGAAGTATTTCCATAGAATACTTATAAGAACAATGATTGATAGCAGTATCAGGCGTGCCGCAGCGGCTCCGTGATCAGACGATTCTGCTGCCGTGCCTATAGCCTCGACATCGCCGCGATAGTGCCGCACCAGCTCCGCATTAGGACCGCGCCAGCTCGGCGAGGATGCAGCAGCGAACCCGCGTGGAGTACGATGCACTGTCCTGCCTGGTGAAACGAAATTGTCGCCGGTTCAATATACCCAAGTTTGAGGTACATTCCGTATTCCCTTGTGCGCAAAAGCGGCGGTAACCTCTGTCCTTATCAGACAAAGGACGTAAAGACCGCAGGTGCGAATTTTCGTTCTCACGATTAGACCCCCTCTAGTTGTCTTATATTTCTTAAATAACTTCATATCAAACACTCTCCCAAAGCCGCTGCTGCGCTATCGCGGAGCCGAAGCGGTACTGTCGGGTCCCAGCTATGGCTCCGTGGTAGTGCCGCTTCGGTGCCTGTACGCGCCAAAGCACTATCGCGGAGCCGCAGCGGCAATTTTCCTCAGAGTCAAGCCTCTACGAATAACCGCTCCCCAGCGTACCCGCTTTAGTAGAGCGGGGTACACGCAAAACTCTAACTACGTGTTTTAATTCACTGCAACGCAGATGGCACTGAATTCTTTTAAGATGAAGAGCCAAGAAATTGATGGTGAGCCTATGAGGCAGTTGATAATTCTGCCACAGAAGTACGAGAGGCACTCAACGATGGAGCAAACGGCGCGTCTGGTCATTTATACTCTAACGGCACAGGCGCGCGGTACGGGCGTGGCTTTCAGCTCTGAGGAGTAGTACAGTGTTCTAACCAGCAGTTATCCCGCAATAAGTGCCAAAATATGTACACTCAGGAATGGAAAGCTCGCTCCGACTTCAATACGTACTCCTTGCACATACATATGTATTGAGCTTCTTATAAAGTAATCGAACTTTAATTGCCTGGGAAAAGGAAGGTTCGATGAGCATTTGTCATCTCATCGCCCTCATAATCTGCAATTCTCGAGCATCTATACTTTCTGCTCTGGCCAACTGTAATGTTTTGAAAATCCAATGAAAGAAGCATAGATCACTCAAAAAATGTATAAAAAAAGTTCAATGTTTTGAAAAATTCCGTTTAGTGTACGCTGAACAGGCTTTATTAATTTTTGAAAATTTTCTGTTTTCTGATTACTGCCAATTTTCAAAGATTGTTTTCTATTTTCTGTTTTCTGTCAAACTAGATTTTCTGTTTTCTGTTTCCAAAAATATTTTTTCCGCACATCCCTGCTCTTGATGCTCAGGGGCGGCATGCACGTACGCGAGTGTTACGAAGGGGTTTGGGGCAGGTTGTTCGCTATTTCACTTCCTGCGAAGTGAAACATCGCACCTGAATTGCCCTCCAATGCCGAGTGATTGCAAATCCTCCTTCACCACATCCGTCCAGAACAGGCATGTGCGAAAAACTTTGAAACGGAAAAAACTGAAAAACGGAAAATTTTCGGTTTTGAATTCGAAAAATTCCGAAAAAACCGGAAAAATTTTTGTCTTTTGAAACGTCTTATTTTCGTATTTACATATTTTTGACTGGAAAAACAAGGCAACTTAATCGAAGTGCTTCGAAAAAATGATAGAATTATGTTTTCTTAGTTACACAAAAGAATACAAAATCAACGTATCAATGTGACGATTTTTTTTTCTTGTTGCAGTGTCGAATCCTGACAAAATTGTAGCGCTGAACACCTTCATGAATTCTTATTGTGAACTACTCGTTTATAACTGCGGTAGTTCTCTGAACAATCATGTCCACTTTTTTTGACGCTTTTGATCAAAGCTGTGGATTCGAAGGTCGTCCCCAACTTTATGAAAAAAAAACCGAATCGGTAGAAGTTGAAAATCGTGGGAAAGTCATAGATCTAAACGGAACAAACGTTGTACAGAGACGAACATTAATAGGTCTTGACGCATAGCACACTCTTGCGTGAATTTCTTGCGCTGACATGTTGAATTTCAGTGTGAGCGATAGTGGTCAACACTGTCTCTTTGCGCTATTGACCGCGACGCAACCACACGCATTGAGTCGTGGTGTCTACACAGTAGAGTGTTGCCCGAATATTCGTTTATTCGAATAATATTCGAATATTCGAATATTCGAATATTCAAAGAAGTGGATTATTCGGGTTATTCGAATAATCGAATATTCAAAGAAGTGGAATATTCGTTTATTCGAATATTCGAATATTCAAAGAAGTGAAATATTCGGTTTATTCGTTTACTCGAATATTCAAAAAAAAATTATTCGTTCCAACACTCTACTACACAGGGGTTACGTTCAACCACTTTCGCTGGATGGAACTATACATAATGCCGTTCGCCTGAGAAAGTTTTTTTTCGCAGTTTTTTTTTTCGGTATGGATCGATAGAGGGGGCAGAAAAATTTAGGTTGACTTACGCTTGAAAATAATGGGCCTCCAAAGAGCGATTCTCGACGTATTTTCCATGAACATCTTCAACGAAAACGAATTTCCTTGACCTCAAAGCAGTGTTCACAATAGATTGCACTTTCGATATCTCTTTCGTTTACGGAAGATCTGGTTCCCTATACAAGGCATGTTCGAAGAGGAAAACCATGTTTTGGTGCTAAAAGAGGTCCACATCTGCTTACGTTGACTTTTGAGCGTGGAGGAATTAACCGCTATGAGGGATGATACCTATCAATGCCATCAAGCGGTTTAGCTCGCTTATCAGTACTTCCTTGACTTGACTACTTCATGTTATCACAGCCTCAACTATTTATTTCTTCACGTCTATGATGCGAAAAGGGGACATGAGGCGTTTCGGTGACCCGAGAATGCTTCTTTGCGTCCGCTATTTTGCCATTCCTAGCTCTTTTTACACTGCTTTTGCTGAGAGCATAGAATTCTTCTCGCCTATCATTTTCTGCAAGAAGTCATCGAGAAAGATTTTTGTGAACGCTGCCTCCGAAGTACCGATGCAGGTTATTAGCTATGCGGAATCGATAAGCGTTATTAAATTGGTGATGTTTCCGCCTGTCGAATTTTATACTTCGGTTCTTCGGAGGATTACTCCTGAAAGTTATGGCCATGCTCAAAAGTCGTTTTAGTCTGCCGAAAAACAGGAAATCCAAGAAATTTCGACTCAAGCAGTCTAAATTTTATCCAAAGTAATGTAGTAGAAGGAACCGTTGTGCAAGGGTCAGATCATACGTTAGCTTCTGCTCGAAATGATTCTGAAATCAAATCATGTACGAGTACAAACTTGCTGCAGACATCTGTAGGCAGCGAAGGATCGACTACAAGTCGCATCAGATCCGTAAAGTTCAGACCGAAAAAACCGAAAAAAAAATTAAAGATTTTTCGTTTTTTTTTCGATATTCATTATTTTCGCCAAAAAGGGCGAACAACGAAAAAACCGAAAAATCGAAAAACGCACACCTCTGGTCCAGAACTTCCGCTTACGTCTAGGCGGCCGTTTCCAGACAAGACTCGCAAGCATCCTTAGAGCTATTGAACAAGACGATCTGGCGGTCTTCTTAAAATATGCCCGAACAAACGATGAAGACCTTTCGTTGCCGCTTGAAATGGCGTTGGGAGATGTTGACACCTCCCTCGTGTCAAGTGTTGATGTAAGACGGCGGTTTCGCTGTAGAGATCTTCGTTGTTGAAAGCCTAAAAGAGACCCACATCTGCTTGCATTTGCTGGGACCAAGACGAAGTCCATAGCCCTCGCACGGCCATCATCGAACGCGTCGACGCCCTAAACTCTGCCCCAACCCCATCATAACACTCGCGTTCGTGCATGCCGCGATCGCTTGCGCATGTGCTACCACAAAAGTTGAAGGTATACTGTTTTTTTTAAAGGAGGAAAACTGGTTTAGCACAAGAGTCTCAGGGAGGTAAATTGTCGTCATCGCCATCCTCGGACGCTTGTCGCGGACAATAGCAGAAATAATCGATTTCATTGAGAAGAAGGCACCTTTTTGCCAGATTTTGGGCGTCTCAGACTGTTCGAGTGGCTTTCATTGTATCAAAGACGTATGTAAGGGATGAATACCGTTTTCAAGCTGCACTGTAGTCACGCAGTTGAATCAGAAGAGTGTTCTCTAACATTTTATAATGACGACAGAAAGGAGTGAGAATACAACAAATAGAAAGAAAATTTTCAGATCGAACACTTCTAGAAACTTGTAGCGGAGTATGAGCGGCTGAGGCCGGTCCTTCGAGCTCTTCGTTTTTCGTAGAAGTGGACGCCGAATTCTATTCCGAAGAAAAGGATGCCGAGAATCAAGATATTCACTGAAAAATAGGAACTCAACCTCATACGAAAAAGTTTGGATAAATAGATGGATAACGAACATAGAACCAGAGGTACACTTCGAACCCAGCTGCGAAATATGTTGTGACGGATACTCTTATGTATTGTATGTGGAAAGGCCATACGTCTGAAAATATATAGAAGCGTGAATAACGATAATAAAAAAGGCTGAGTGCACTGGAGGAACAAAACAGAAAGGAGAGGTCACGAAAACTGAACCTCCCGTTTTCTTATAAAAACGCAAATGCGGATGCCGATGAAACAATTCTAGCCCTGTTATGGAGAGAACAGCCGAAAAAAGTTCAGTGTTCATCGCATCTAACGCAACTTTCACCAGAAACAATTTTTTGAATAGTTCTTATTGATACTGGAACTATGTGCACATGGAGTGCTGTTTAAAAAGAGGGTGTGCAGGTGAATCGGGTTTATAGAGACTCACGCAGCGCCCAGGGTCAGGCAGACCGTTGTCAAGGACCTCGACGGAGCTACGTCCCCCCATTTGAAGCTCAGAATTTTTGTAAAATGTCCAAACCTTTTACGCCCCCCACAGGTTCCGAATAAAAATTTAACAGTTTTTGCGGTCAAAATTTCTACAAAAGGTATTTTTTAACCTAATTTTATTTTAAAATAGTTGCTGCACTCTATAGTTGTACAATTTCGAAAAAAATGTTGAGCGAACGAAAATCGAATTTTTTTCGTTCGAAATCTTTTCGAACCAACGAAAATTGAAAAAATTCCATTCGAAAAAATTTCGAACAAACGAAAATCGAAAAATTTTCGTTCGAAAAAAATTTTGAACGAAAGAAAATCGAAAAAATTTCGTTCGAAAAAATTTCGAACGAACGAATTTCGAAAAACTTTCGAACATTCGGAGGTCGAACGAACGAAATTCGAAACAAATCGAAATTTCGATTTTTTTCGAAATTTCGTATTTTTTTCGAAACTCGTCGAAAATTTCGAAATTTGTTAAAAATTTCGAAATTTTTTTCGAAATTTGTTCGAAAAAATTCCGAACGAACGAATTTTGAAAAAATTTCGTAAAACCGGTTTTCGAACGAACAAAAATTGAAAAATTTTCGTTCGAAAAAATTTCGAACGAACAAAATTTGAAAAACTTCGTTCGACGAAATTTCGAACGAACGAAAATTGAAAAAATATTCGTTCGACGAAATTTCGAACGAACGAAAACGAACGAAAAAAATTTCGAAAAATCTTTCGAAAATTTTTTGAAAATTTCGTTCGTGTACAACTATACTGCACTCCCTATCCTACTGAAGATTCTTGGTGAGCGTAGTTTCGGTTGCTTTTCGCTATAGAGTAACAACATTTGTTTTGAGAAAGAAGTAATTGAAATCCTGACACAGATCGCCTTACAATCTCATTATGGCATAACGAGCACGGATGATGGCAAATCAAAGTATACATAAAAAAACACTGGATACTAGTTCTCGCTTGCGTTGAGTAAACTCAGGAATGCTTCAAAAATGACGAAATAGGCGAGCCTAGCTGCTACATTTCTGTAGTGAAGGAAATTAGAGGAGAGGAAAATGAAGAAACGGAGGTAGCAGTGTCGATAGCTTCCTTGTGATACGCAATGTTTTATCATCGGCCCGCCCACCCGGTGATTTTCTCATCCCCCGTCATCCACGTATTGCGTGGATATCGACCGCTTCGGATACAACGGGTGATTTTCTCAACCTCACCCCACCATGTTGTTCATACGTATCGACCGGGCTGGTGTCGGCGGGTGATGGTGGGTGTTGGAAGGTGTCGGCGGGATACACCGAGTGATTGTTGCATCCCATTTCCAATGCCTTCTGTGTGTCTCGACCGGGCTGGACACGTCGGCTCATCCAACTCTAACAGGGGCCTTAGAGCGAAGCACATGTCCATCTCTTCCTGCGTAGAGCTAATTATGAGACAGTCATCAATGTACCGCCTATAGAACAGGGGGGAAGATTCGAGCACAGGTGCTTCCATTTTGGACATGAAGGCGAATGCAAGCGTTGGTGCTAGCCGCTGCCCCATCGCCAGCCCCCGGAAGTGTTTAGAGTGTCAAACGCATCCGCGAAAACGACTAGTATCGTTAGTATCTCTTCTGGCTCAATAGTAAAAATGCGTAGTATACCGCGCTGAGCTGCAGGTTCAAAAAAGTTATGAGCATTTTTCAAGCCTCTCGAAAAGGCAGGGGTACCCCCATCAGACATTTTTTCTGAAGTTTCAAAAAAATTTCTCGGATTTAGCTCAAAACTTGTATGTAGGAGTAATCTAGGGTGGTGAACACGAATCTGGTGTGCATTTGTCGAAATCTTGAGGTTTACTGTAGGTTACGGTCAGGGTTCGGAGTGAGGTGTGATGTACCACAGAGGGAGTCGGACCCGTCGACATTCGGTGGGATGGGGGTCCGGACCTTCGGTCAACCAAGAACCATCATGAACTTCTATCAGGGCGGGGGGGGGAGTTGAGAACCATACCGTTAGTATAAAAACGACGGCAAAGTGAGATCACAATAAGAGGTCAAAATAAAACTGGAGATTATCTAACTGTTTTGCTTCGCTACGAGAGGGTAGTGATTCGGCATAATAATATTTATGAGAAACTCGTTAAAAGAAGTGAAATATTTTGTTCATTTGATTTATCATGGGATTTAACACAGAAGAAACACTAAAAGCTCGTTGAAATGATGTAAAATTGACTTGGACGTTTGCTTTCTCCTCAAAGATCGAAAACTGAGTGTGGTTCTCAAAGGCCAAATCACGAGCATCTTGCTGAGCCTACACATGCATATAATCGTCGAGAATTGGAAATTAGGATGGGAGCCAAAACACAGTTTTTCAAGGAGCTCAGACTTGCAAACTTTGACCGTGAGCAATCGTTTTCAGAAAGCGCGTGATTTGGCTCTTTAAAACCACACTCAGTTTTCGATCTTTGAGAAGAAAGCACACATCCGAATCAATGGCACATCATTTCACCAAGCTTTTAGTGTTTCTTCTGTGTTAAATCCCATGACAAATCAAATTGACAAAATATTTCACTTCTTTTAACAAGTTTCTCATAAATATTATTTTGCCAAACCATAAACCTCCCGTAGCGAAGCAAAACAGATAATTTCATATCATTTTAGCAAAGGTTTCCTTCAGAGAGAGGAAGAATAAAACAGGCCGTTTATGGCCTTTCCGCCCATCGTTCCTGCTCGGCGCTGTAGGACACACGGTACTTTTCCCGGCGCTCTCCCGGTTGGTTCCCGCCCATTTTTTTCGGGGCTCTATGCACCTCCTTTTGGGTCCCGTCAACATTTCCCGACGCTCTGCGCATTCCCACTTGGGTCCCGTCCACTTTTTGTGGCGCTCTGTGCACTCCCAGTTGGGTCCCGTACACTTTTCCCGGTGCTCTGCGCACTCTCACTTTAGTCCCGTCCACTTTTTCTGGCGCTCTGCGCACTCCCAGTTGGGTCCCGTACACTTTTTTTGGCGCTCTGTGCACTTCCACTTAGATCCCGTCCGCTTTTTCTGGTGCTCTGTGCACTCTAAGATGGGTCCCGTCCACTTTTCTCGGTACTCTGCGCGCTCCCACTTGGGTCCCGTACACTTTTCCCGGCGCTCTGCGCACTCCCACTTGGGTCCCGTCCACTTTTTCTGGCGCTCTGTGCACTTCCACTTGGATCCCGTCCGCTGTTTCTGGTGCTCTGTGCACTCCTAAGATGGGTCCCATCCACTTTTCTCGGTACTCTGCGCGCTCCCACTTGGGTCCAGTACACTTTTCCTGGCGCTCTGTGCACTCTAAGATCAGTCCCGTCCACTTTTACCGCCGCTTTGAGCACTCCCTTTTAGGTCCCCTCCACTTTCTGTGGGGATCTGTGCACTCCCAGTTGGGTTCCGTTCACTATTACCCGCGCTCTGCGCATTCCCACTTAGGTCCCGTCCACTTTTACCGGCGCTCTGGGCACTCCCAGTTGGGTCCCGTACACTTTTCCCCGCGCTCTGCGCATTCCCACTTAGGTCCCGTCCACTTTTTCTGGCGCTCTGCGCACTCCCAGTGGGGTCCCACCCACTTTATAAAGCGTTTGGAGCACTTCAGTTTGCGTTACGCACACGGAACATACGGTCCCTGATGGACCTGAGGCACAACGACTCTCGAGCGCTATCAAGTCTTATCACATTATCACTCCACTTCTCCTCCAATGCCGACCAAACTTCTTATCACTAAATTCCTTCAGACACACACACATTTTAAAAATTAAAATTTTTTAGATATCTTGAGACCCACAATGCGGATTCTTCAGAAAATTGGAAAATGCTGAGAACCCTTACTGTTCTATCTTCTGTCAAAGTCCCTTGTTTAAAAATTTCTCCTAAACCGAGATTCTGGGATGAGGGGTGTGCGCAGAGGCAATCCCTTTCCAAATCAGGTGCGCGCTTCGCGCGCACCACAATTATACGGAGAGAGCAAAATGAGACAGGAGATCAAAATGAAACTAAATAGTGAGAAATATTTGCAAAAAAAATAAATGACGCAAGATATTAGATGAGGATGTGAAAATAAGGCAGGAACACACAAGAAGAGCTTACAATTCACTGGTGATGAAGCATGCAAGACATTAGACGACAGTAGCATGGCCATCGTTAATGACTCTTACATGGAGGATGAGTCTTGGTCAGGTAAAGTGTGTCGCCAAAGCATTCCTGGATATGTCAGCAGCAGTGGTATTGAGCATTCGCTGTCATCGAGGTCATTACAAGCGGACTATCCTGTCAACGAAATGTCACAGATGTTCTGGAATTTCGTAATCGAAGATGCATTTTTAGGCAATTTAGGATTCCCAGGTTCGATCCCGCAAAAGGTAAAAAGTTTCGCAATTCTGAGAAATAATGGATTGATGACTGTTTGAGAAGAGGATTGTTCACTGTTATATCTCTAGCAATTTACTCAACAAAATTAACTCGTGTCCAAGATGCGATATCGCCTGAAGCATAGGATTTTCATGCCCTGAGGGTACATAGGTGCGGTTTCAGGCAAAAAAAAACATATAGTCATTGGCTATCCGGACGTGAAAACGCACCCAAAATTTCATGGACGCAGATTTAAGCAGTACATAGGGTGGGTTCCATGAAAAAAATCGATAGCTGTGAAATATTTACATTTAACGAAATTTGAACAAGGGAGTTTCGCGTTGCTACAACGTGCGGAAAACGTATACACGCACCCAGGTAATCAATCCAATTTTTTACCCGGTCAAAAACGGTCTTTGAAGACCCATTTTTAGGTGTGATACAATCGATTGTATGACACCTAATTTGTATGGATTTAGGTGTGATACAATCGATTGTGTCACACCTAAGAATGGGCCTTCAAAGACCGTTTTTAACCGGTTAAAAGAATAAAATTGATTGCATGGGTCCGTGACAAGGTTTTCCGCTCGTTGTAGCAACGCGAAACTCCCTAATTTAAATTTCGTTAAATACTTGTAATTATTTCACAGCTATCGAATTTTTCATGGACCCCACCCTATATAGCGCTGTTCGGCTTAAAGCTGCAGCCATGAAATTTGGGGTGCGTTTTCACATCTGAACAACCAACTGATAGATGTGGTTTTCATGCCCGAAACCGCACCTATGTGCCCTCAGGGCATAAAAACAGGCTCGGCCCACCCTATGTAGCGCTATACGGCTTACAGCTGCGTCCATGAAATTTTAGGTGCGTTTTCTCATCCGGATAGCCAATTTCTAAATATGGTTTTCATGCCCGAAACCGCATTTATGTGCCCTCGGGGCATAAAAACAGGCTCCGCTCGCCCTGTGTAGCGCAGTTCGGATTGAAGCTGCGTTCATTAAAATTTGGGTGTGTTTTTACATCTAGATAGCCAATACCAAAATGTGGTTTTCATGCCTGAAAGCGCACCTATGTGCCCTCAGGGATGAAAACAGGCTTCGCCCACCCTGAGTAGCGCAGTTCGGATTGAAGCTGCCTTCATTAAAATTTGGGTGTGTTTTTACATCTAGATAGCCAATACCAAAATGTGGTTTTCATGCCTGAAACCGCACCTATGTGCCCTCAGGGCATGAAAACAGGCTCCGCCCAACCTATGTAGCGCAGTTCGGATTGAAGCTGCCTTCATTAAAATTTGGGTGTGTTTTTACATCTAGATAGCCAATACCAAAATGTGGTTTTCGTGCCTGAAACCGCACCTATGTGCCCTAAGGGCATGAAAACAGGCTCCGCCCACCCTATGTAGCGCAGTTCGGATTGAAGCTGCGTTCATTAAAATTTGGGTGTGTTTTTACATCTAGATAGCCAATTACAAAATGTGGTTTTCATGCCTGAAAGCGCACCTATGTGCCCTCAGGGCATGAAAACAGGCTTCGCCCACCCTGAGTAGCGCAGTTCGGATTGAAGCTGCCTTCATTAAAATTTGAGTGTGTTTTTACATCTAGATAGCCAATACCAAAATGTGGTTTTCGTGCCTGAAACCGCACCTATGTGCCCTCAGGGCATGAAAACAGGCTCCGCCCACCCTATGTAGCGCAGTTCGGATTGAAGCTGCGTTCATTAAATGTTGGGTGCGTTTTTACATCTAGATAGCCAATTACAAAATGTGGTTTTCATGCCTGAAACCGCACCTTTGTGCCCTCAGGGCATGAAAACAGGCTCCGCCCACCCTATGTAGCGCAGTTCGGATTGAAGCTGCGTTCATTAAATTTTGGGTGCGTTTTTACATCTAGATAGCCAATACCAAAATGTGGTTTTCATGCCTGAAAGCGCACCTATGTGCCCTCAGGGATGAAAACAGGCTTCGCCCACCCTGAGTAGCGCAGTTCGGATTGAAGCTGCGTTCATTAAAATTTGGTGTGTTTTTACATCTAGATAGCCAATACCAAAATGTGGTTTTCATGCCTGAAAGCGCACCTATGTGCCCTCAGGGCATGAAATCAGGCTCCGCCCACCCTATGTAGCGCAGTTCGGATTGAAGCTGCGTTCATTAAATTTTGGGTGCGTTTTTACATCTAGATAGCCAATACCAAAATGTGGTTTTCATGCCTGAAAGCGCACCTATGTGCCCTCAGGGATGAAAACAGGCTTCGCCCACCCTGAGTAGCGCAGTTCGGATTGAAGCTGCGTTCATTAAAATTTGGGTGTGTTTTTACATCTAGATAGCCAATACCAAAATGTGGTTTTCATGCCTGAAACCGCACCTATGTGCCCTCAGGGCATGAGATCAGGCTCCGCCCACCCTATGTAGCGCAGTTCGGATTGAAGCTGCGTTCATTAAATGTTGGGTGCGTTTTTACATCTAGATAGCCAATTACAAAATGTGGTTTTCATGCCTGAAACCGCACCTATGTGCCCTCAGGGCATGAAAACAGGCTCCGCCCACCCTATGTAGCGCAGTTCGGATTGAAGCTGCGTTCATTAAATTTTGGGTGCGTTTTTACATCTAGATAGCCAATTACAAAATGTGGTTTTCATGCCTGAAACCGCATTTATGTGCCCTCGGGGCATAAAAACAGGCTCCGCTCGCCCTGTGTAGCGCAGTTCGGATTGAAGCTGCGTTCATTAAAATTTGGGTGTGTTTTTACATCTAGATAGCCAATACCAAAATGTGGTTTTCATGCCTGAAAGCGCACCTATGTGCCCTCAGGGATGAAAACAGGCTTCGCCCACCCTGAGTAGCGCAGTTCGGATTGAAGCTGCGTTCATTAAAATTTGGGTGTGTTTTTACATCTATTAGGTCTAGAAGTTAATTTCCGCGTTTTTGTTGTTATTGATATTTTGTAAAAAATAAAATTATTTTTATATAACGAATTTTATGTTATAATGCTCACTATATTATCCAGCTTTCTATTGATATATAACTTGGCTTCACGTACCTTATAAAAAAAGTATTATTTTAGTTTCCGAATATGTCAACTTTTGTGCCATGAAAACGCCATTTGCGGGAAGCTCTTCCTTTTCCTTTTCATCTCAAGAAGAAAGCCACTGACGCGCACCAAATGCTTGCCCAAAGCTTACGGGGATGCTGCTCCACTCCATAAGAGACCTTCCGCCAAGAATGGTTTCAGCGTTTCCAAATCGGGTGATTTTTGACGTTAAGGACAAAAAGATCGACCAGGACAGCCAAAAAAGCCTGTTCGAAGACCGAAGAACTTCAGGCTTTGTTGGATCAAAGATTCGGCTCTAAACGCAAGAACAGCTCGCGGCATCTCTCGGCGTCACCCTAAGAAAGCAATTTCTATTCGATTGAAGGCAATGGGGAAGATTCAAAAGGAAGGAAAATGGATCCCCTATGAGCTCTCAGGAACGCAACAAAGAGCAGAGAAAAACAACTTCACAAATCTTGTTGGACCGATTCCAAAGAAAGTCTTTTTTACACCGCATCATAACTGGCGATGAAAAGTGGGTGTACTACGACAATCCGAAGCGAAGAAAATCGTGGAGTTAGTCCTGGTGAAACAAACAACTTCGACCGCAAAGCCCAAACATCCACGGGAAGAAGGTCTTACTGTGCATATCGGTGGGATCAACGCGGTATGCTGTACTATGAACTTCTTCAACCTGGCGAAAACAGTTACTGCGAATCGCTATCAGCATCAACTAAGCGCAATTGCGGCATGAAATCGAAGCAAAGAAGACCAGAATGGGCGAGTCGACACGAAAAAGTCATCATTGCTTCATGATAACTGCTCGACCTCATGTTGCTCGAACGGTAAAGGATACGCTAAAAAGAGTTCAAATGGGAAGTCTTACCACGCACCCGCCGTACTCTCCAGACATCGCCCCGTCGGATTATCACCTTTTCCGGTCAATGGCGCATGGTCTAGCGGAGCAACGCTTTCAAGATCGTCAAGATGTCAAAAAAATGGCTCGATGAATGGGTGGAGGCCAAACCAGAAAAAATTTTATTATGATGGAATCCATAAGTTACCGCACCCAAACTCTGGGAAATGGATTGTTATTAATGACGGAAATTATTTTGAATAAAAATTTTGTTTAAGTATGTCCAGTTTTCAATAGTGTTCATTAAAAAACGGGAAATGTGTTTTTACATCTAATAGATAGCCAATACCAAAATGTGGTTTTCATGCCTGAAAGCGCACCTATGTGCCCTCAGGGCATGAAATCAGGCTCCGCCCACCCTATGTAGCGCAGTTCGGATTGAAGCTGCGTTCATTAAATGTTGGGTGCGTTTTTACATCTAGATAGCCAATACCAAAATGTGGTTTTCATGCCTGAAAGCGCACTCTATGTGCCCTCAGGGATGAAAACAGGCTTCGCCCACCCTGAGTAGCGCAGTTCGGATTGAAGCTGCGTTCATTAAAATTTGGGTGTGTTTTTACATCTAGATAGCCAATACCAAAATGTGGTTTTCATGCCTGAAACCGCACCTATGTGCCCTCAGGGCATGAGATCAGGCTCCGCCCACCCTATGTAGCGCAGTTCGGATTGAAGCTGCGTTCATTAAATGTTGGGTGCGTTTTTACATCTAGATAGCCAATTACAAAATGTGGTTTTCATGCCTGAAACCGCACCTATGTGCCCTCAGGGCATGAAAACAGGCTCCGCCCACCCTATGTAGCGCAGTTCGGATTGAAGCTGCGTTCATTAAAATTTGGGTGTGTTTTTACATCTAGATAGCCAATTACAAAATGTAGTTTTCATGCCTGAAAGCGCACCTATGTGCCCTCAGGGCATGAAAACAGGCTCCGCCCACCCTGAGTAGCGCAGTTCGGATTGAAGCTGCGTTCATTAAAATTTGGGTGTGTTTTTACATCTAGATAGCCAATTACAAAATGTGGTCTTCATGCCTGAAAGCGTACCTATGTGCCCTCAGGGCATGAAAACAGGCTTCGCCCACCCTGAGTAGCGCAGTTCGGATTGAAGCTGCCTTCATTAAAATTTGAGTGTGTTTTTACATCTAGATAGCCAATACCAAAATGTGGTTTTCGTGCCTGAAACCGCACCTATGTGCCCTCAGGGCATGAAAACAGGCTCCACCCACCCTATGTAGCGCTGTTCGGATTGAAGCTGCGTTCATGAAATTGTGGGTGCGTTTTCACGTCCTGATAGTCAATTACTAGATGTAGTTTTCATGCCTGAAACCGTACCTATTTGCCCTCAGGGCATAAAAGCAAGCTCCGCCCACCTTATGTAGCGCTGTTCGCCTTGAAGCTCCGTCCATGAAATTTTAGGTGCGTTTTTGTATCCGGATAGTCAATTACAAAATGTGGTTTTCATGCCTGAAACCGCACCTATTTGCCCTCAGGGCATAAAAACAGGCCCCGCCCACCTTATGTAGCGCAGTTCGGATTGAAGCTGCGTTCATTAAAAATTTTGGGTGTGTTTTTACATCTAGATAGCCAATTACCAAAATGTGGTTTTCATGCCTGAAACCGCACCTATGTGCCCTCAGGGCATAGAAACAAGCTCCGCCAACCTGATGTAGCGCAGTTCGGATTGAAGCTCCCTTCATTAAAATTTGGGTGTGTTTTTACATCTAGATAGCCAATACCAAAATGTGGTTTTCGTGCCTGAAACCGCACCTATGTGCCCTCAGGGCATGAAAACAGGCTCCGCCCACCCTATGTAGCGCAGTTCGGATTGAAGCTGCGTTCATTAAAAATTGGGTGTGTTTTTACATCTAGATAGCCAATTACAAAATGTGGTTTTCATGCCTGAAAGCGCACCTATGTGCCCTCAGGGCATGAAAACAGGCTCCGCCCACCCTATGTAGCGCAGTTCGGATTGAAGCTGCGTTCATTAAAATTTGGGTGTGTTTTTACATCTAGATAGCCAATTACAAAATGTGGTTTTCATGCCTGAAAGCGCACCTATGTGCCCTCAGGGATGAAAACAGGCTTCGCCCACCCTGAGTAGCGCAGTTCGGATTGAAGCTGCCTTCATTAAAAATTGGGTGTGTTTTTACATCTAGATAGCCAATACCAAAATGTGGTTTTCGTGCCTGAAACCGCACCTATGTGCCCTCAGGGCATGAAAACAGGCTCCACCCACCCTATGTAGCGCAGTTCGGATTGAAGCTGCGTTCATTAAATGTTGGGTGCGTTTTTACATCTAGATAGCCAATTACAAAATGTGGTTTTCATGCCTGAAACCGCACCTTTGTGCCCTCAGGGCATGAAAACAGGCTCCGCCCACCCTATGTAGCGCAGTTCGGATTGAAGCTGCGTTCATTAAAAATTGGGTGTGTTTTTACATCTAGATAGCCAATACCAAAATGTGGTTTCCATGCCTGAAACCGCACCTATGTGCCCTCAGGGCATGAAACCAGGCTCCGCCCACCCTATGTAGCGAAGTTCGGATTGGAGCTGCGTTCATTAAAAATTGGGTGTGTTTTTACATCTAGATAGCCAATTACAAAATGTGGTTTTCATGCCTGAAAGCGCACCTATGTGCCCTCAGGGCATGAAAACAGGCTCCGCCCACCCTGAATAGCGCAGTTCGGATTGAAGCTGCGTTCATTAAAATTTGGGTGTGTTTTTACATCTAGATAGCCAATTACAAAATGTGGTTTTTATGCCTGAAAGCGCACCTATGTGCCCTCAGGGCATGAAAAGAGGCTTCGCCCACCCTGAGTAGCGCAGTTCGGATTGAAGCTGCCTTCATTAAAATTTGAGTGTGTTTTTACATCTAGATAGCCAATACCAAAATGTGGTTTTCGTGCCTGAAACCGCACCTATGTGCCCTCAGGGCATGAAAACAGGCTCCACCCACCCTATGTAGCGCAGTTCGGATTGAAGCTGCGTTCAATAAATGTTGGGTGCGTTTTTACATCTAGATAGCCAATTACAAAATGTGGTTTTCATGCCCGAAACCGCACCTTTGTGCCCTCAGGGCATGAAAACAGGCTCCACCCACCCTATGTAGCGCAGTTCGGATTGAAGCTGCGTTCATTAAATGTTGGGTGCGTTTTTACATCTAGATAGCCAATTACAAAATGTGGTTTTCATGCCTGAAAGCGCACCTATGTGCCCTCAGGGCATGAAAACAGGCTCCGCCCACCCTATGTAGCGCAGTTCGGATTGAAGCTGCGTTCATTAAAATTTGGGTGTGTTGTTACATCTAGATAGCCAATTACAAAATGTGGTTTTCATGCCTGAAACCGCACCTATGTGCCCTCAGGGCATGAAAACAGGCTCCGCCCACCCTGAGTAGCGCAGTTCGGATTGAAGCTGCGTTCATTAAAATTTGGGTGTGTTTTTACATCTAGATAGCCAATACCAAAATGTGGTTTTCATGCCTGAAAGCGCACCTATGTGCCCTCAGGGCATGAAAACAGGCTCCGCCCACCCTATGTAGCGCAGTTCGGATTGAAGCTGCGTTCATTAAAATTTGGGTGTGTTTTTACATCTAGATAGCCAATACCAAAATGTGGTTTCTATGCCTGAAAGCGCACCTATGTGCCCTCAGGGCATGAAAACAGGCTCCGCCCACCCTATGTAGCGCAGTTCGGATTGAAGCTGCGTTCATTAAAATTTGGGTGTGTTTTTACATCTAGATAGCCAATACCAAAATGTGGTTTTCATGCCTGAAACCGCACCTATGTGCCCTCAGGGCATGAAAACAGGCTCCGCCCACCCTGAGTAGCGCAGTTCGGATTGAAGCTGCGTTCATTAAATGTTGGGTGCGTTTTTACATCTAGATAGCCAATTACAAAATGTGGTTTTCATGCCTGAAAGCGCACCTATGTGCCCTCAGGGCATGAAAACAGGCTCCGCCCACCCTGAGTAGCGCAGTTCGGATTGAAGCTGCGTTCATTAAATGTTGGGTGCGTTTTTACATCTAGATAGCCAATTACAAAATGTGGTTTTCATGCCTGAAACCGCACCTATGTGCCCTCAGGGCATGAAAACAGGCTCCGCCCACCCTATGTAGCGCAGTTCGGATTGAAGCTGCGTTCATTAAATGTTGGGTGCGTTTTTACATCTAGATAGCCAATTACAAAATGTGGTTTTCATGCCTGAAACCGCACCTATGTGCCCTCAGGGCATGAAAACAGGCTCCGCCCACCCTGAGTAGCGCAGTTCGGATTGAAGCTGCGTTCATTAAAATTTGGGTGTGTTTTTACATCTAGATAGCCAATTATAAAATGTGGTTTTCATGCCTGAAAGCGCACCTATGTGCCCTCAGGGCATGAAAACAGGCTCCGCCCACCCTATGTAGCGCAGTTCGGATTGAAGCTGCGTTCATGAATTAGTGGGTGCGTTTTTACATCTGGATAGCCAATTACCAAATGTGGTTTTCATGCCTGAAACCGCACCTATGTACCCTCAGGGCATAAAAGCAAGCTCCGCCCACCTTATGTAGCGCTGTTCGGATTGAAGCTGCGTTCATGAAATTGTGGGTGTGTTGTTACATCTAGATAGCCAATTATAAAATGTGGTTTTCATGCCTGAAAGCGCACCTATGTGCCCTCAGGGCATGAAAACAGGCTCCGCCCACCCTATGTAGCGCAGTTCGGATTGAAGCTGCGTTCATTAAAATTTGGGTGTGTTTTTACATCTAGATAGCCAATTATAAAATGTGGTTTTCATGCCTGAAAGCGCACCTATGTGCCCTCAGGGCATGAAAACAGGCTCCGCCCACCCTATGTAGCGCAGTTCGGATTGAAGCTGCGTTCATTAAAATTTGGGTGTGTTTTTACATCTGGATAGTCAATTACTAGATGTAGTTTTCATGCCTGAAACCGCACCTATGTACCCTCAGGGCATAAAAACAGGCCCCGCCCACCTTATGTAGCGCAGTTCGGATTGAAGCTGCGTTCATGAATTAGTGGGTGCGTTTTTACATCTGGATAGCCAATTACCAAATGTGGTTTTCATGCCTGAAACCGCACCTATGTACCCTCAGGGCATAAAAACAGGCCCCGCCCACCCTATGTAGCGCAGTTCGGCTTAAAGCTGCGTCCATGAAATTTTGGGTGCGTTCTTACATCTAGATAGCCAATTACAAAATGTGGTTTCCATGAATGAAACCGCACCTATGTGCCCTCAGGGCATGAAAACAGGCTCCGCCCACCCTGAGTAGCGCAGTTCGGATTGAAGCTGCGTTCATTAATTTTTGGGTGCGTTTTTACATCTAGATAGCCAATTACAAAATGTGGTTTTCATGCCTGAAAGCGCACCTATGTGCCCTCAGGGCATGAAAACAGGCTCCGCCCACCCTATGTAGCGCAGTTCGGCTTGAAGCTGCGTTCATGAAATTTTGGGTGCGTTTTTACATCTAGATAGCCAATTACAAAATGTGGTTTTCATGCCTGAAACCGCACCTATGTGCCCTCAGGGCATGAAAACAGGCTCCGCCCACCCTATGTAGCGCAGTTCGGATTGAAGCTGCGTTCATTAAATGTTGGGTGCGTTTTTACATCTAGATAGCCAATTACAAAATGTAGTTTTCATGCCTGAAAGCGCACCTATGTGCCCTCAGGGCATGAAAACAGGCTCCGCCCACCCTGAGTAGCGCAGTTCGGATTGAAGCTGCGTTCATTAATTTTTGGGTGCGTTTTTACATCTAGATAGCCAATTACAAAATGTAGTTTTCATGCCTGAAAGCGCACCTATGTGCCCTCAGGGCATGAAAACAGGCTCCGCCCACCCTGAGTAGCGCAGTTCGGATTGAAGCTGCGTTCATTAAAATTTGGTTGTGTTTTTACATCTAGATAGCCAATTATAAAATGTGGTTTTCATGCCTGAAAGCGCACCTATGTGCCCTCAGGGCATGAAAACAGGCTCCGCCCACCCTATGTAGCGCAGTTCGGCTTGAAGCTGCGTCCATGAAATTTTGGGTGCGTTTTTACATCTAGATGGCCAATTACAAAATGTAGTTTTCATGCCTGAAACCGCACCTATGTGCCCTCAGGGCATGAAAACAGGCTACGCCCACCCTGTGTAGCGCTGTTCGGATTGAAGCTGCGTTCATTAAATTTTGGGTGCGTTTTACATCTAGATAGCCAATAACAAAATGTGGTTTTCATGCCTGAAAGCGCACCTATGTGCCCTCAGGGCATGAAAACAGGCTCCGCCCACCCTGTGTAGCACTGTTCGGCTTGAAGCTGCGTCCATGAAATTTCGGGTGTGTTTTTACATCTAGATAGCCAATAACAAAATGTGGTTTTCATGCCTGAAACCGCACCTATGTGCCCTCAAGGCATGAAAACAGGCTCCGCCCACTCTGTGTAGCACTGTTCGGCTTGAAGCTGCGTCCATGAAATTTCGGGTGTGTTTTTACATCTAGATAGCCAATAACAAAATGTGGTTTCCATGCCTGAAACCGCACCTATGTGCCCTCAGGGCATGAAAACAGGCTCCGCCCACCCTGAGTAGCGCAGTTCGGCTTAGAGCTGCGTCCATGAAATTTTGGGTGCGTTTTTACATCTAAATAGCCAATTACAAAATGTGGTTTCCATGCCTGAAACCGCACCTATGTGCCCTCAGGGCATGAAAACAGGTTCCGCCCACCCTGTGTAGCGCTGTTCGGCTTAGAGCTGCGTCCATGAAATTTTGGGTGCGTTTTTACATCTAGATGGCCAATTACAAAATGTAGTTTTCATGCCTGAAACCGCACCTATGTGCCCTCAGGGCATGAAAACAGGCTCCGCCCACCCTGTGTAGCGCTGTTCGGCTTGAAGTTGCGTCCTTGAAATTCCGGGTGTGTTTCTACATCTAGATAGCCAATTACAAAATTTGGTTTTCATGCCTGAAACCGCACCTATGTGCCCTCAGGGCATGAAAACAGGCTCCGCCCACCCTGTGTAGCGCTGTTCGGCTTAAAGCTGCGTCCATGAAATTTTGGGTGCGTTTTTACATCTAGATAGCCAATTACAAAATGTAGTTTTCATGCCTGAAACCGCACCTATGTGCCCTCAGGGCATGAAAACAGGCTCCGCCCACCCTGTGTAGCGCTGTTCGGCTTGAAGCTGCGTCCATGAAATTTTGGGTGCGTTTTAACATCTAGATACCCAATAACAAAATGTGCTTTTCATCCTGAAACCGCACCTATGTGCCCTCAGGGCATGAAAACAGGCTCCGCCCACCCTATGTAGCGCTGTTCGGCTTAAAGCTGCGTCCATGAAATTTTGGGTGCGTTTTTACATCTAGATAGCCAATTACAAAATGTGGTTTCATGCCTGAAACCGCACCTATGTGCCCTCAGGGCATGAAAACAGGCTCCGCCCACCCTGAGTAAAGCGCATGTTCGGCTTGAAGCTACCTCATTAAAATTTGGGTGTGTTTTTACATCTAGATAGCCAATTACAAAATGTAGTTTTCATGCCTGAAACCGCACCTATGTGCCCTCAGGGCATGAAAACAGGCTACGCCCACCCTGTGTAGCGCTGTTCGGCTTAAAGCTGCGTCCATGAAATTTTGGGTGCGTTCTTACATCTAGATAGCCAATTACAAAATGTGGTTTCCATGAATGAAACCGCACCTATGTGCCCTCAGGGCATGAAAACAGGCTCCGCCCACCCTGTGTAGCGCTGTTCGGCTTAAAGCTGCGTCCATGAAATTTTGGGTGCGTTTTTACATCTAGATAGCCAATTACAAAATGTGGTTTTCATGCCTGAAAGCGCACCTATGTGCCCTCAGGGCATGAAAAACAGGCTACGCCCACCCTGTGTAGCGCTGTTCGGCTTAGAGCTGCGTCCATGAAATTTTGGGTGCGTTTTTACATCTAGATAGCCAATTACAAAATGTGGTTTCCATGCCTGAAACCGCACCTATGTGCCCTCAGGGCATGAAAACAGGCTCCGCCCACCCTGTGTAGCGCTGTTCGGCTTAAAGCTGCGTCCATGAAATTTTGGGTGCGTTTTACATCTCATCTGGATAGCCAATTACTAAATGTGGTTCTCATGCCTGAGACCGCACCTATGTGCCCTCAGGGCATGAAACAGGCTCGACCCACCATATGTAGCGCTGTTCGGCTTAGAGTGTCGTCCATGAAATTTTGAGTGCGTTTTACATCTAGATGGCCAATTACAAAATGTAGTTTTCATGCCTGAAACCGCACCTATGTGCCCTCAGGGCATGAAAACAGGCTACGCCCACCCTGTGTAGCGCTGTTCGGCTTAAAGCTGCGTCCATGAAATTTTGGGTGCGTTCTTACATCTAGATAGCCAATTACAAAATGTGGTTTCCATGAATGAAACCGCACCTATGTGCCCTCAGGGCATGAAAACAGGCTCCGCCCACCCTGTTTAGCGCAGTTCGGCTTGAAGCTGCGTTCATTAAAATTTGGGTGCGTTTTAACATCTAGATACCCAATAACAAAATGTGGTTTCATGCCTGAAACCGCATCTATGTGCCCTCAGGGCATGAAAACAGGCTCCGCCCACCCTGTGTAGCGCTGTTCGGCTTAGAGCTGCGTCCATGAAATTTCGGGTGCGTTTTAACATCTAGATACCCAATAACAAAATGTGGTTTTCATGCCTGAAACCGCACCTATGTGCCCTCAGGGCATGAAAACAGGCTCCGCCCACCCTATGTAGCGCTGTTCGGCTTAAAGCTGCGTCCATGAAATTTCGGGTGCGTTTTTACATCTAGATAGCCAATTACAAAATGTGGTTCTCATGCCTGAAACCGCACCTATGTGCCCTCAGGGCATGAAAACAGGCTCCGCCCACCCTATGTAGCGCTGTTCGGCTTAAAGCTGCGTCCATGAAATTTTGGGTGCGTTTTCACATTCGGATGGCCAATTACTAAATGTGGTTTTCATGCCTGAAACCGCACCTATGTGCCTTCAGGGCATGAAAACAGGCTCTGCCCACCTATGTAGCGCTGTTCGGCTTAAAGCTGCGTCCATGAAATTTTGGGTGCGTTTTTACATCTAGATAGCCAATTACAAAATGTGGTTTCCATGCCTGAAACCGCACATATGTGCCCTCAGGGCATGAAAACAGGCTCCGCCCACCCTGTGTAGCGCTGTTCGGCTTGAAGCTGCTTCCATGAAATTTTGGGTGCGTTCTTACATCTAGATACCCAATAACAAAATGTGGTTTTCATGCCTGAAACCTCACCTATGTGCCCTCAGGGCATGAAAACAGGCTCCGCCCACCCTGTGTAGCGCTGTTCGGCTTGAAGCTGCGTCCATGAAATTTTGGGTGCGTTTTAACATCTAGATACCCAATAACAAAATGTGGTTTCATGCCTGAAACCGCATCTATGTGCCCTCAGGGCATGAAAACAGGCTCCGCCCACCCTATGTAGCGCAGTTCGGATTGAAGTTGCGTTCATTAAATTTTGGGTGCATTTTAACATCTAGATACCCAATAACAAAATGTGGTTTTCATGCCTGAAACCGCACCTATGTGCCCTCAGGGCATGAAAACAGGCTCCGCCCACCCTGTTTAGCGCTGTTCGGCTTAAAGCTGCTTCCATGAAATTTTGGGTGCGTTTTACATCTAGATAGCCAATTACAAAAATGTGGTTTCCATGCCTGACACCGCACCTATGTGCCCTCAGGGCATGAAAACAGGCTCCGCCCACCCTATGTAGCGCTGTTCGGCTTAAAGCTGCGTTCATGAAATTTCGGGTGCGTTTTTACATCTAGATAGCCAATTACAAAATGTGGTTTCCATGCCTGAAACCGCACCTATGTGCCCTCAGGGCATGAAAACAGGCTCCGCCCACCCTGTGTAGCGCTGTTCGGCTTAGAGCTGCGTCCATCTAATTTTGGGTGCGTTTTTACATCTAGATAGCCAATTACAAAATGTAGTTTTCATGCCTGAAACCGCACCTATGTGCCCTGAGGGCATGAAAACAGGCTCCGCCCATCCTGTATAGCGCTGTTCGGCTTGAAGCTGCGTCCATGAAATTTTGGGTGCGTTTTTACATCTAGATAGCCAATTACAAAATGTGGTTTCCATGCCTGAAACCGCACCTATGTGCCCTCAGGGCATGAAAACAGGCTCCGCCCACCCTATGTAGCGTTGTTTGGCTTGAAGCTGCGTCCATTAAATTTGGGTGCGTTTTCACATCTGGATACCCAATAACAAAATGTGGTTTTCATGCCTGAAACCGCACCTATGTGCCCTCAGGGCATGAAAACAGGCTCCGCCCACCCTATGTAGCGCAGTTCGGATTGAAGTTGCGTTCCTTAAATTTTGGGTGCGTTTTTACATCTAGATAGCCAATTACAGAATGTAGTTTTCATGCCTGAAACCGCACCTATGTGACCTCAGGGCATGAAAACAGGTTCCGCCCACCCTGTGTAGCACTGTTCGGCTTGAAGCTGCGTCCATTAAATTTTGGGTGCGTTTTCACATCTAGATACCCAATAACAAAATGTAGTTTTCATGCCTGAAACCGCACCTATGTGCCCTCAGGGCATGAAAACAGGCTCCGCCCACCCTGTGTAGCGCTGTTCGGCTTAAAGCTGCGTCCATGAAATTTTGGGTGCGTTTTTACATCTAGATAGCCAATTACAAAATGTGGTTTCCATGCCTGAAACCGCACCTATGTGCCCTCAGGGCATGAAAACAGGCTCCGCCCACCCTGTGTAGCGCTGTTCCGCTTAAAGCTGCGTCCATTAAATTTGGGTGCGTTTTCACATCTGGATACCCAATAACAAAATGTGGTTTTCATGCCTGAAACCGCACCTATGTGCCCTCAGGGCATGAAAACAGGCTCCGCCCACCCTATGTAGCGTTGTTTGGCTTGAAGCTGCGTCCATTAAATTTGGGTGCGTTTTCACATCTGGATACCCAATAACAAAATGTGGTTTTCATGCCTGAAACCGCACCTATGTGCCCTCAGGGCATAAAAACAGGCTCCGCCCACCCTATGTAGCGCAGTTCGGATTGAAGTTGCGTTCCTTAAATTTTGGGTGCGTTTTTACATCTAGATAGCCAATTACAGAATGTAGTTTTCATGCCTGAAACCGCACCTATGTGACCTCAGGGCATGAAAACAGGTTCCGCCCACCCTGTGTAGCACTTTTCGGCTTGAAGCTGCGTCATTAAATTTTGGGTGCGTTTTCACATCTAGATACCAATAACAAAATGTAGTTTTTCATGCCTGAAACGCACCTATGTGCCCTCAGGGCATGAAAACAGGCTCCGCCCAACCTGTGTAGCGCTGTTCGGCTTGAAGCTGCGTCCATTAAATTTTGGGTGCGTTTTCACATCTAGATACCCAATAACAAAATGTGGTTTTCATGCCTGAAACCGCACCTATGTGCCCTCAGGGCATGAAAACAGGCTCCGCCCACCCTGTGTAGCGCTGTTCGGCTTAAAGCTGCGTCCATGAAATTTTGGGTGCGTTTTTACATCTAGATAGCCAATTACAAAATGTGGTTTCCATGCCTGAAACCGCACCTATGTGCCCTCAGGGCATGAAAACAGGCTCCGCCCACCCTGTGTAGCGCTGTTCGGCTTAAAGCTGCCGTCCATGAAATTTTGGGTGCGTTTTACATCTAAATAGCCAATTACAAAATGTGGTTTCCATGCCTGAAACCGCACCTATGTGCCCTCAGGGCATTAAAACAGGCTCCGCCCACCCTGTGTAGCGCTGTTCGGCTTAGAGCTGCGTCCATGAAATTTTGGGTGCGTTTTTACATCTAGATGGCCAATTACAAAATGTGGTTTTCATGCCTGAAACCGCACCTATGTGCCCTCAGGGCATGAAAACAGGCTCCGCCCACCCTATGTAGCGCAGTTCGGATTGAAGTTGCGTTCCTTAAATTTTGGGTGCGTTTTTACATCTAGATAGCCAATTACAGAATGTAGTTTTCATGCCTGAAACCGCACCTATGTGACCTCAGGGCATGAAAACAGGTTCCGCCCACCCTGTGTAGCGCTGTTCGGCTTGAAGCTGCGTCCATTAAATTTTGGGTGCGTTTTCACATCTAGATACCCAATAACAAAATGTAGTTTTCATGCCTGAAACCGCACCTATGTGCCCTCAGGGCATGAAAACAGGCTCCGCCCACCCTGTGTAGCGCTGTTCGGCTTGAAGCTGCGTCCATTAAATTTTGGGTGCGTTTTCACATCTAGATACCCAATAACAAAATGTGGTTTTCATGCCTGAAACCGCACCTATGTGCCCTCAGGGCATGAAAACAGGCTCCGCCCACCCTGTGTAGCGCTGTTCGGCTTAAAGCTGCGTCCATGAAATTTTGGGTGCGTTTTTACATCTAGATAGCCAATTACAAAATGTGGTTTCCATGCCTGAAACCGCACCTATGTGCCCTCAGGGCATGAAAACAGGCTCCGCACACCCTATGTAGCGCTGTTCGGCTTGAAGCTGCGTCCATTAAATTTTGGGTGCGTTTTCACATCTAGACATCCAGTTGCGAAATGTGGTTTTTATGCCCGAAACGCATCTATGTGCCCTCGGAGCATGAAAACAGGCTCCGCCCACCCTATGTAGCGCAGTTTGGATTAAAGCTGCGTTCCTTAAATTTTGGGTGCGTTTTACATCTAGATAGCCAATTACAGAATGTAGTTTTCATGCCTGAAACCGCACCTATGTGACCTCAGGGCATGAAAACAGGTTCCGCCCACCCTGTGTAGCGCTGTTCGGCTTTGGAAGCTGCGTCCATTAAATTTTGGGTGCAATTTTACATCTAGATACCAATAACAAAATGTGGTTTTCATGCCTGAAACCGCACCTATGTGCCCTCAGGGCATAAAAACAGGCTCCGCCCACCCTGTGTAGCGCTGCTCGGCTTGAAGCTGCGTCCATTAAATTTTGGGTGCGTTTTCACATCTAGATACCCAATAACAAAATGTGGTTTTCATGCCTGAAACCGCACCTATGTGCCCTCAGGGCATGAAAACAGGCTCCGCCCACCCTGTGTAGCGCTGTTCGGCTTAAAGCTGCGTCCATGAAATTTTGGGTGCGTTTTTACATCTAGATAGCCAATTACAAAATGTGGTTTCCATGCCTGAAACCGCACCTATGTGCCCTCAGGGCATGAAAACAGGCTCCGCACACCCTATGTAGCGCTGTTCGGCTTAAAGCTGCGTCCATGAAATTTTGGGTGCGTTTTTACATCTAGATAGCCAATTACAAAATGTGGTTTCCATGCCTGAAACCGCACCTATGTGCCCTCAGGGCATGAAAACAGGCTCCGCCCACCCTGTGTAGCGCTGTTCGGCTTAAAGCTGCGTCCATGAAATTTTGGGTGCGTTTTTACATCTAAATAGCCAATTACAAAATGTGGTTTCCATGCCTGAAACCGCACCTATGTGCCCTCAGGGCATTAAAACAGGCTCCGCCCACCCTGTGTAGCGCTGTTCGGCTTAGAGCTGCGTCCATGAAATTTTGGGTGCGTTTTTACATCTAGATGGCCAATTACAAAATGTAGTTTTCATGCCTGAAACCGCACCTATGTGCCCTCAGGGCATGAAAACAGGCTCCGCTCACCCTGTGTAGCGCTGTTCGGCTTAAAGCTGCGTCCATGAAATTTTGGGTGCGTTTTTACATCTAAATAGCCAATTACAAAATGTGGTTTCCATGCCTGAAACCGCACCTATGTGCCCTCAGGGCATTAAAACAGGCTCCGCCCACCCTGTGTAGCGCTGTTCGGCTTAGAGCTGCGTCCATGAAATTTTGGGTGCGTTTTTACATCTAGATGGCCAATTACAAAATGTAGTTTTCATGCCTGAAACCGCACCTATGTGCCCTCAGGGCATGAAAACAGGCTCCGCCCACCCTGTGTAGCGCTGTTCGGCTTAAAGCTGCGTCCATTAAATTTGGGTGCGTTTTCACATCTGGATACCCAATAACAAAATGTGGTTTTCATGCCTGAAACCGCACCTATGTGCCCTCAGGGCATGAAAACAGGCTCCGCCCACCCTATGTAGCGCAGTTCGGATTGAAGTTGCGTTCCTTAAATTTTGGGTGCGTTTTTACATCTAGATAGCCAATTACAGAATGTAGTTTTCATGCCTGAAACCGCACCTATGTGCCCTCAGGGCATGAAAACAGGCTCCGCCCACCCTGTGTAGCGCTGTTCGGCTTAAAGCTGCGTCCATTAAATTTGGGTGCGTTTTCACATCTGGATACCCAATAACAAAATGTGGTTTCATGCCTGAAACTGCACCTATGTGCCCTCAGGGCATGAAAACAGGCTCCGCCCACCCTATGTAGCGCAGTTCGGATTGAAGTTGCGTTCCTTAAATTTTGGGTGCGTTTTTACATCTAGATAGCCAATTACAGAATGTAGTTTTCATTCCTGAAACCGCACCTATGTGCCCTCAGGGCATGAAAACAGGCTCCGCACACCCTATGTAGCGCTGTTCGGCTTAAAGCTGCGTCCATGAAATTTTGGGTGCGTTTTTACATCTAGATGGCCAATTACAAAATGTAGTTTTCATGCCTGAAACCGCACCTATGTGCCCTCAGGGCATGAAAACAGGCTACGCCCACCCTGTGTAGCGCTGTTCGGCTTAAAGCTGCGTCCATGAAATTTTGGGTGCGTTTTTACATCTAGATACCCAATAACAAAATGTGGTTTTCATGCCTGAAACCGCACCTATGTGCCCTCAAGGCATGAAAACAGGCTCCGCCCACTCTGTGTAGCACTGTTCGGCTTGAAGCTGCGTCCATGAAATTTCGGGTGTGTTTTTCCATTTAGATAGCCAATTACAAAATGTGGTTTTCATGCCTGAAACCGCACCTATGTGCCCTCAGGGCATGAAAACAGGCTCCGCCCACCCTATGTAGCGCAGTTCGGATTGAAGTTGCGTTCATTAAATTTTGGGTGCATTTTAACATCTAGATACCCAATAACAAAATGTGGTTTTCATGCCTGAAACCGCACCTATGTGCCCTCAGGGCATGAAAACAGGCTCCGCCCACCCTGTTTAGCGCTGTTCGGCTTAAAGCTGCGTCCATGAAATTTTGGGTGCGTTTTTACATCTAGATAGCCAATTACAAAATGTGGTTCTCATGCCTGAAACCGCACCTATGTGCCCTCAAGGCATGAAAACAGGCTCCGCCCACTCTGTGTAGCATTGTTCGGCTTGAAGCTGCGTCCATGAAATTTCGGGTGTGTTTTTACATCTAGATAGCCAATAACAAAATGTGGTTTTCATGCCTGAAACCGCACCTATGTGCCCTCAGGGCATGAAAACAGACTCCGCCCACACTATGTAGCGCTGTTCGGCTTAGAGCTGCGTCCATGAAATTTTGGGTGGGATTTTACATCTAGATAGCCAAATACAAAATGTGGTTTTCATGCCTGAAACTCAGCTTCATGCATCCCAGCCATTTGTGTCGGCTCAAGTCAACGTACAAGCTATATTCTGATGCCGAGGTTGATTGAGAGTCGACTGTAGAGATTTTTTCAGAGTGCTTCTAGGGAGCTGCGAAGGGCATATTTGAACTCTACGTTGAAAAGCGATTCTAGTAAAGCGAATTTCGATCGAAATGGTCAGTTTGGCTAATAGTAGTTGCCTTGTGAGACGTTTTCCAAAACGTCGCTGGGTCTGAAAATCAGTCCCAAGTAAAGCCCCGGTCATTGTTGAGCGATCGGCTGAAGCTATCCGGTGGAAAAAAAAAACATGGGGAACATGGATGAGGGATGAAAAAATAACCGGGTGTAACTGAGTCGAGTCAGATACACATGAGATACGACAAGATAGACATGATATATATGATTTCGTTACACATATTTTATACATATTGATCGCGTCGGACAGTGGGGTATCTTTTTTCAACCCCCCCCCCCCTCACGCAACTCCTTCACGCTTATCGACCGGGCCGGATACAGCCGATCGGCAAACAATGGCCGGGGCTTAACACCCTTTTCATACTTTTGCCGCAGCGAGAAATGCCGATATTCGCGCTCCGTCAAAGCTAGGGTTTTAGAATACTACGGAATTAGAGGGGAATGCCCGAATCGGCGAAGAACTCCCGCAAGAAACTGGTACGGATACGACAAAACACGGCGAACCCCGCTATAGCGGTTATCATGAGCATTTTCGCCGCAAACATGGCGTTTGCCGCGTTTTTCATATATGAACCAGTCTTGATGGGGGATCCATTGCCGATCAGGACATCTTGCCGACATTTTCATGTGTAAAGAAGAAGTCAGTTGTCAACTTCCTCCTCATTACTTAGTAATTCAAGACGCTGGTTTCGAAGAAGCTCCAAAAGCGGTATTTGACGCGGCAGCAAAAGTATGAAGAGGCGTAAGCAAGCATAATTCTGCAATTTTTAGAAACAATTTGGTAGCATTGCCACGTTCGTCCAGTGAAACTAATGTGATTGCGAAAAAAAAGCCATTTCGAAGGACATAATTTTTGTTTTTTTTACGAAAATTTTCGATGTTAAAAACGAAAATTTTCGTCCTTCTGTTTTTTTTCGCATTGAAGGTTTTTCGCACATGCCTGCTCACGATGATGCTGGTGCGTAACGCAAAATCGGTTGTCTGGGCCTTGTCATCTGAAATTCGAAAAAAAAGTTCCGAAGCGGAGGGAAGATCGCTTTGCGAAAACCGCATTTTCGCGCTTTCTTGAGCTTTCACTGCCGTAATCCGTAATCCGTGAGAAAAACTTGTTAAGCGGAGAACGAAAACTACATTTCCGAATTTCCATTGTTTCATTCTGTTCATCTCTGTTCCCAAAGTCAATTCGCATTTTTCCGGCAGCGCATCAACTGCGAAGGTTTTGTTCATGTCTCACTCAAATCGTGGTTATGGGGTTGCTGCGCAACCATTGTGAAATATTGTGGAGCGGGGGTGAAGACAACGCGCGCGGCTCCAGCGACAAAGCGAACGCAGCATCTTTCCTCCGCTTACGTGGCGTTTATACTGCCAAACTCGTCCGAAGCTCCACCTTTTTTTGCGTACTCGGTCCACAAGTCAAAAAAGGTGTCCTCCGGTAGATATTCTTAGGTAGCCCGTGGTTCCGAATAGTCCTAGGCTGTCGAATAGAGTGCGGGACTATGGACCACCTAAGGCAGTCTACGCCCGGCCAACTTTTACGGGAGCCTGAGACGTTGCCAGGGTCAGGCTGGTGTTGTCCAGCCGGACAACGGGGGACGGAACGAAAAAATTTTGAAAACCTATTTTTTTGGGGAGATGCGTGAAAATTTTGCGCCCCAAATGAAAAAACGGGGGGTATTTTCAGTGGATAAAAAGCTCCTGACAGTGTTAAATAACGAAAATTGTCGCGAAAGGTAAGCATGCATATTGTAGTAGGAAGAAAAAGGTTTAAGAGAACAATAGAAGCTCTATATCAGTAAAAGTTAGAAACGTTCTCATCAAAAACCATGTAATAGCAGCATTCTAGACCGTAGCCAGAGTTTCAGCTCACAACACATGCTTTCAGACGAGTTACATGCATCAACAGAGAATTTTAAATCTTTATTCCTTCACTTCGTAGACGGAACAACGGACGTCCCACCATGAAATTTTAGATTCTCATAATTCTCAAAGTAGATTAAGAATCTCCATGAAATTCTCTACAGTCTGATACCTAACACCTCTCCCATACCTTCGCAATTACGGAGGAAATTGCCTAAAAAACCAGAGAGCCACACCGCCGAAACGTTAGTCTGTCATTAAACCATCATACTACCTCGTGTCGGCTCAAGTCAACGTACAAAAGCGCATTAACTTAACGAAAATGCGGGAACGAATCTCATAATCGTGTTCAGGGCCCGAAACAACCCCCCCTGGGCAAAGTTTGGGTGAAAGCACATTTTCCGAACTTTGTGTAGACTGACAGCGTTTTGGACTTTTACGGATTTTCGGTTCAGCGTTTTGATATCAATGATATCAATTACGGGGTACAGAAAGCGTTGAAGAAAAATATCCCAGATTTGACTCCAAAGTCGCCCTAAGGATTATTTGGGGTGCTGATCAGCAATCTGAGGTTTATTTCTAGTTTTTCCAGAGTTTTCGACTAAATTCGTTCGAAGCTTTTCACCGCCAGAAAAATTTGACGGCAAATACACACAGAGGAAGGAGTCGTTCCACCTTTTGCGGCTCTAATTCCACTCCGGACCACTTCGCTCGCGTTGAGTGGCTTGACGTTTCAAACTGCAAAACGGGGCAACTCCTCCATCGGTGTGTAGACAGCCCCTGTCCCTCAATGTTCCTATGTGAGGGTTATTTGGGGCGCTTAATACGAATTCGATACCCTTTTATCGGTTTTCGAAAAACAAAACCCCAGAATCGTGCTCAGCACCCCCAGATTACCCCTACATACATATCTTTCGTGGATTCCGGAAAAAAAATTAAAACACCATGGCTAAGTACGCTTCAGGTTATGACGAAATTTGTGATCTCGGTATAGAATTCCTGCTATGATCTCGCCTCTATGTGTCATATCGCTATGTTAATACTCGTGTAATAGCGTGCCCGCCCTTCTGTCTCCATCATGCTCCACTTACAAGGAACGGTAGGTAGGGAACGTCATGAAAAAAATTCTTCTGAGAGTTGTGGAGTATGGATAGAGTAACAATACTGTGTCTTGGATTTTCACTATGGACCTTCCGGTAGAGCGAAAAATGGGAAAAACATAAAAATTAGTGGGCGCACTCTCTTCAACCTTCCACCATGGCTGTGCTTTCGATTTTTCAGAAGCGAAAATTGGCTGGCTACTACATATAACACCTGTCTACCTCAATCTGTTTTAGTTGGATCGGAATCGGGGAAATTTTTTTCGACTTTTTATGCCATATACTCTCTCACTCATCCCTGAACTTCAGATAATCGGGAAAAAAATTATGCGTGATCAAGCCAAGTTTAGTAGTTTTCGATGAAGGGTTAGCAGATGTATTGGGCAACCGATTGTCGCCCTCTGAAAATTAGAACTGCGGCTGTGATGATCATTTTTAAGAAAGGGTTCATCGCTTTGCTTCATGGTTGCAATGCTTTTTCTACCATGATTTGAAAACGACTTCTATGTGTTCAAGAAAAGTGTTTTCCTTTACTCCAGCAGAGTAATACGAAGTTACAAGATGCTCACATTACAATATTTCTCTATGAACTCGAAATGCGAGCACAAGAAGGTGAGAAGAATAATTTTTGAATAAGGTCAGGAAATGCTCATATACTGCAGGGATTCACGCAATAGAAATTGTAAATCCAGTAAGATTGGAAAAAGCAAGTTAAAATGTGAATGAGAAACCTGGTGGATAATCAATCGAATGGATGCAAAACATTTTTTTTCAGAAGATGCATTGTGGGAATCGAACCCGCAACCCAGCATCTCTTCGTGGTTTAGTATTCCCCATCGCTATCCACGGTGAGCTCGGAAACGGCTGATATCTCACGAGTGAGCCAGTGTCAAACCGCCAAACCTTGTATAGGGCAATTTTATTGTAACTAAATGCGTGCCGGGCATATGAGCTCATTCCAACTGCCCCGATTAGGACGTTACAGGTAGTTTCAATTGGTGTTTCCTTTTTTTCTGGAATTCCCTTGTTAGATGTACCAATTTCGGGTCGGCTATCACGGTCCGCCTCTCGACGGGAGTGCCCCGCCTTCTTGCTCTCGCTGATATAAACCCGGTCTTCTACCTCGTTGGACATTCATATTCCTTTCAGCTGGTTTCCTGCATAAACTCGTCTCTTCCCTGCCTTCGTGTGAAAGTCGAATTCGGTTCAATACCGTCGAGTACATTATCAATTACCATATACAAAGTTTGGCGCCTTGATTTTGGCTCATTCTTCGGATATGAGCTGTTTTCGAGATCACTGCATGATTTTCTCTCTTCTTTTGTCTCGACTAAAGCAGCACACTGTTATCAGCAGCCATGGCTGAGAGGATAACGAAGTGGACTAAAAGACAGCGAGAATGAAGCGGTATCACGGTCTCGAATCCTGCAGTGGGTTTTCTGTCCTTTTTAATTTTGCTCTATTTGTTCTTTATTCTAATATGCATTTTTTCACATTCCGCTTCATTTTATTATTTTTTTGAGCATTCATGTTTTTTTGTTTCTACCTAGACATTGTGCTCAAAGACTGGCATATGCCTATTTATGCTATAAAATTGGTGGATATCGTTGGCAAGGAACATAGTAAGTTCACAGTGAGATAGTAATAGATATGAGATATAATACTTCATCATCAACCGAAAAGGCTAGCAGTTATGACTGCGTTCTACGGGTGCGCTCCTATTTAGGATAAAATCAATTGGCGGGACTATAATTAGTGATGGTTCGCGCCTCGACTCAGATTATCAGAAGGCATAATTATCTCCCTCGACTCAGAATCTCTCACACAGTCCGCACAGCGACGAGATCGCCGCAATGCGACGATGGGGCGTGCCTTCGCATTCCTCTAGGACGGTGAGTGGAGGCATTGGCATAGTTCTGAATGGGACACTCCTACTTGCTCAGCCATATGCAAAGATAGAGGCATGGTAATCTCGTTGATTGGTGTTGGAAGGTGACAAAATATGGATAAAAAATGAGACCAGAAGTTATCCCTAATAGCAATAAACAATTTGTGTTTGATTAAAGGCAGCAGACACGCTCAAAAATTGTATCGATTTTATGACATAGATCAAAGCTTTGGAGCTGGTTGTATTGGGAGTGCTCAAATAGAGTAATAACGGTTGTTTTCGTTATCGGGTGAAAAAGGACGAGTTTTACCGCGCGCTGTTAAAACAGCGAATATTTGCAACAAAACGGTTGACATGTAGAAGTCGATAAACTCCTACAGCGTGTACTGGAACGTTCACCTCGTTGGAAGCATCGAATACCAGCCAAAGTGACCGTATTACTATTATTAATCTGGACGAGTTGGTATTTTGGGGCGGGGTTGCAGAAGCTCAGGGGCGGGGTTGCAGAAATTTTTCGGTATGCATTGTTGGAAATTGGTAGTTTTCACTCCTTTTTGACACTTTCTTCGGCGTGGGCGTTCTACTGGGGGCCATACGACCCAAGTAGCGTAGTTATCTCAACAACTTTTTTTCGAGCGTGTCTGCTGCCTTTAAATAAATGGATATGTGGAGCGCGAAATTCAGATAAATAAATCATCAAAATAAAAAAATCTTAATCAGATTGGAACAAGTGAAAGACAGAAATATAATAAACGAGATGGGAAAAGATGGGAAAATAGAACCAGATTTGGTGAAAGGTAGAACCTTTATCTAACACAGGCTTAAAAATATGGCAGGTGCCCAGAACTGGAAAATAATCATGATTAAGCATTTGCGAAAAGTGCCAATAACTTAAGTGTTATAAAAATAATTTGCGAAAATAATTTGTTTATCATTGTGCTGATCGTAGACCCTTTTATCAACGTGTAATGAAGGTGCTAGGATATCCCGAGGATGTTACTTCTGCTCCACTTGTGCTTGTTCAATTATTCTGTTTTCAAGTATTTAAAGGGATCCTATTAGCAGAGAACCATATAATTTTTTCCGGGTTTTTGCATAGCTTGGTTTTTTTGATGTACAAAAATGTCAAAAGAGCCCTTGAAAAGCCTTCAACTGAGGGAAAAACCAAATCGAATACACTGCAAAGACGCATTAGAAGTTCGCGCCGAAATCGTTATTGAAATTTTCCTGCATCTGGAGACTTGGTCACTACAACTTTTGGTTTTCCTGCATGTGTAGTTCGTGCCAAAGTTGCCATAGACTTAAAGGCACAGGACACCCAAAAAATTAATTTTCAGATTTCATGCTTATCTTGGAGAGAGTCACACGCTGATTTTAGTGGTATCTCTAAAATCGTCCAAGACCCACTTTGAACAGAATTATGGCTCTTCGAAAATTCCTAGGCTTTGAATGTGAAAAATTAGTGGACGAGTTGTCTCAGGCCTGTATTTCTCTTCATTCGCACTCGTTGCGTGAGAGAAAGCCAGGACAAGGAAACGGTCCGCTAATGGACTGAAGAACGACGACTTGTTGGAATTCATCCATCCATCGAGCTTCTATGGAGTTCGAAAACCTGTTAGGGGGTCAGGCCTGTGGTGGTGAGCGAAGGGGGTCGGGCCTGTGGTGGTCGCTTATAGCTCGCTTATACACAGAAAATGAGATCTGGCATTCGGCACGTGTTATACAGGAAGGGTCTTCTACACAATTACATGAAAATCTCAAAATTCTTATCTGAGGGTGTACTGTGCCTTTAAGAGGCGGGGTGAGAATTGAAGATTTCGTGTACGTGTGCGTTTTTCTGGATTTCTTCGTCATTTCAGTTCTACAGGGGGGTCAAAGAATCGAATCAGCAATTAATCTCAACATCGAAGATTATCGGTAACACTGCCTTCAAGTAATTGCTGTCAATCCTATACTGGCAATGGATCGGTTACCAATGTGGTCCAATCATAATCCGAGAGGCAGCAATTGAGCCTGCATAACTCGCCGCGCGGAAATCGCCGCGCGATCTTGGCTGTCTGCTCCCTCTCTCGCGGTGAGTGGGGCCTTCTCGCGAGCGAGCCGAGGTGCGAACAGCGTTAACGAGTTTATAATTACACCGGTGATCTCTGATCTTATCCTAAGTCCCTCTCTACGTTCTACGAAGCAATCGAAGCAGAGGCGCTTTTCGATTTTTTCGTGGTCTTTTAGGTTGATAATGAAGTAGTGTATAGCTATTAATATTTCATTCCAAATTAGTTTTGCTTAATAAAGAATCGTTGAAGATTAGAACACTCGTATGCACACTAAAAAAGTGAAAGAAAATGCCAATTTGAGCTATGGAAAGGATCCCATTTTTCCAGTGGCCTTTATAGCCTTGTATTTCTTTTTCAGGAGGCGCCACCTGGTTGACTTACATACCCGTCAACCCATCATCGAAAACTACTGAACCTACTTTGATCGAGATTTTTTTGAATCTTTGGGCGTATCCCATGGGGGAGTACATGGCAAAAAAAGCTCGGAGAATTTTTTTTCCAGATTTTTTCAGGTATGGTGTTTTTCGAAGGAGGGCTGCCAGCTGCACTTAACAGCCTATTATCGCTCGTAAAAAATAAAAAAGGTAGCCATGCTGGCAACCCGGAGAAAAGCTGCACCCTATCTTTTGTCGTTTTTCGTCTTTTTTTCACCTACTGAATGGTCCGTTGGGAAAACGCAGCATACATGTTTGTTACTCTTATCATCCTTCACAACTTCCAGTAGGACGTTTCCCAAAACGTCACGATTCTCTCGAGACTTTCCCTAGCTAGGGCGGTTTTTTCCAAACCAAAAACAGACACAATCAACTTCGTCACGTGATAAGAGCTTAGTGAAGTCGCCGTGGTGATTCCGGATAAAATCGAATAGCGGAACATATTTTGGAACTCCTATTCTGGACTTGTTCTACAAAACTACGTCCCTAATGTTTGCGCTCACGATTTTGTGTGTTTCTGTCCAATACTGTGGGTTCGGAAATCGTCCCACTATGATGAACAAATAAGTTCTACAGAAATTGAGTCTATTTTGAATTTTCGATCTTCATAAACGAAGTTTTGTTTCTACAGAAGCGAGCGTTGATAATAGATGGACTATGAGATAATGTGACGTGAATTTCTTGCGCTGTTAAAGGCAGTGTCCGCGATAAAAACCATGTCTGATCTTTTGGTGGAGATCGGCAGCTGTGGGGCCCAACGCAACCCTGATGTTGAAAAAACTAAGAAAATTGAGCTTGGAACGGTCCCCTACAGCCCCAAAGTTGGACACCCGTCAGCTCGACACACCCAGATGCACTTTCCACGCCCACCAACGTGAACAAACGAATGCTCAAGATTGTGAGATGAGCGATGATTTCCGATCAATAATCCCGCTCTTGCCTTCATTCTCAATTTCTCTCTTTACTCAGGTCAGCTCGCATACATTGGCTGCAAAAGACGGAAGTTACAAGCCTCTGACAACTCGTCCACCATGCTTCCCTAGCTCGATTTTTGAAGGACCATAACTCCATTCCTGCAAGGTCTTGTACGATTCCCAAAACATCATTGGGATCAGCATGGGACCGTCTTCAAGATAGGAAGAAAAGCAGAAAAACGATTCTTATCGTGAACACTGCCTTTGAGCTTTATTTCAGTGCAACCGGTCACGGCGAGTTAACTGCTGATCGATGTCTCTGCCTCGGGACAGGGGTGTGTAGACAGTGTCTACACACCAAGGAATTGTCCCAATTTTGCAGTTTGAAACGTCAGGCCACTCAAAGCGAGCGAAGTGGTCCCGAGTGCAAGAAAGCAATAAATTCGATCGATGCCTGAGGCTCACTGCCGCACGTCATCATCAACGATCACGTTTAGCGCTCGTAACGTGGACAAAAATTAACCTGCGCAAAGTTGTCCCAGATATTTGAAACAGCGGAAGACTGAACAGGATTTGCATCAGATA
Organism: Aplectana chamaeleonis; assembly: GCA_029168955.1. NCBI lineage: Eukaryota > Metazoa > Nematoda > Chromadorea > Rhabditida > Cosmocercidae > Aplectana > Aplectana chamaeleonis. The sequence goes on from JAPDOI010000769.1 coordinate 240,219, forward strand.
AGCGAATTCTAGACCGCAAAAAAAAACGAAAAATTTTAATCACTTTTTTGTTGATTTTTTTCGCTAAATCGGGCGAAAAACAAAAAACGCAGATCCTTACAGTTAATAGGATTTCCGTTGTGTTCCTCTCGATTATGACGATAATAACTGTCCAAAAAAACGGACGAGGCTCACCTGTGGAATCTGAAAGGATTGAACCAGCGGCGTCTGGATACACTCCACAACGTGAGCTCTGGTTTCACTAGAGTCGAGCCATCCCACTAAAACTCTGTTGGAAGTACATATTCTCAATGGGAGGTTGGTTAATAGTAAACGCACTTCTTTGGGGACTTTAGAAAAGTGGGTGAAGATCATGAATTTGCCCAATACTGGGCACTGCCTGTTCACATAAACGCTGAAATTATTGGTCCTGTATAGATGTCCGTCGTAATGGTAAACGGGTCTGAAATGGCGACGATGACGAATAGGTTTCACTGCGAGAGCACCGTTGTTCTGAAGAAATCGCAGAATCGGTGTAGTTCGATCCGAGTTGTCGATCGACGGAACTGATGTGGTAATGATACTTGGAACATCGCTTAGACTTCCGCCGTTGAACGACACAGCGAAGTGCAATCCTACAATGTCGATCATGCCAGGCCACGTGATCAACTTTACACAACTGCACCGCTATGTAACGGAACGATAAACGACACTTTGAAGACAGCATATCAGGTTGTTCATTAAGTTTTGACCTTCGATAAGAGAGGGTGTTGCTACTAGCCCATTTTTTTTGTTTTGCAGGTACACTCTTCATATGAACGTATGTGAAATTCCTTTTCAATCTGTCAATTTATTATTTGTCAGCAGGCAGGCCATTTAGTGTCGCCGTGTCACAGTAATGGAAAAAATTGAATACCGTGCAGTGATAAAATTCTTATTTTTGGAAGGTGTAGTACCAAAAGAAATTCACGAACGAATGTTAAAAGTGTATAATGATTGCTCACCTACATTTAGAGAAGAAGAAAGATGGATTGCTGAATTTAAACGTGGTCGTACAAGCCTTGAAGACGATCCACGTGAAGGACGACCGAAAAGCGCATCAACACCAGAAAACATAGCCGAAATTCCAGAAAGTTTAGGTTCCTGGCAAAAGTAAAGATTTGGCATGGGCATTTTTTCGAAAAATTGGAAATATACTTCGATAATAAGGAAGGTAAAGAAAAATTGAAAAACTTTTGAAATATTCCGGAGAACGATTTGGCGCAGAATAATTTGATTTAGGAAATGTAATGAAATAGTTGAAAGTATGATTTGGCAGTCGAGTTTGAACCAACTATTTACAAGAGTTGTGCGAAACGAGAGATCGCATTGTATGAGCTTATCCGTAGAACATATCACAGCAAAATCACGCGTGATATGAAACACACTTGATTCTACTTCACTTAATACGTGAAGATCGCGGCATTACAGCTCACAAACGAGCTTTTACTGCTTGCCTTATCACGCGTGATTTTGCTTTGATATGTTCTACGGATAAGCTCATACAATGCGATGTCTCGTTTTGCACAACTCTTATCAATAGTTGGTTCAAACTCGACTGCCAAATCATACTTTCAACTATTTCACTACATTTCCTAAATCAAATTATTCTGCGCCAAATCGTTCTCAGGAATATTTCAAAAGTTTTTCAATTTTTCCTTACCTTCCTTATTAACGGAACATATTTCCAATTTTTCGAAAAAATGCCCATGCCAAATCTTTACTTTTGCCAGGAACCTAAACTTTCAGGAATTTCATTTATTTTTTCTCAAGGTTTCCTTTCTAACATGATTTATGCCTGGTGGTGTTACTGAAAGTAAACCCACTGATGCCCTGCCCCCCCCCCCCCTTATATAACGTCCTGCGCATTCCAACTGATGGCCTGAAGGCTTTCTATGACGTCCTGCACACTCCCACTTATGTCCTGCACACTTTCTACGGCGTTGCGCGCACACCCATTTGGGTCACAAGCACCCTCCTGCCGATTATTTTTTCTGCAGGGCTATCGTAACCCTCCTTCAAAAATTTTCCAAGTGTCAGCTTGGATATGAGCACATCGTAACACCCTACAATCATGTTTGCACAATTTCGACCTCCTCAGCCACCTCCCAGCGGCTTCTCGAAGAGAGCGGTGTGTGAATGAATGCATACCGCTCCTCTGACCTTATATACCCCGCATTTTATGCGCGTGTGTTATCGTTCGCTATCATGTTTTGTTCAAGAATGGTTACGGTAGCCCTGCAGAAAAAATGATCCACATGGGCGTGCTTGTATTTGGGTCCCGCACACTTTTTACAGCGTCCGGCGCACTCCCACTTGGGTCCCACACACGTTCTACGGCGTCTTGGGCACTTCCACTTGGTCACCGCACAGTTTCTACGGCGTCCGACCACTCTTATTCGGGTCCCACAGACTTTCTGCAGCGTCCGGCGCACTCTCATTTGGGTCCCACACATTTCTGACGCGTATCGGCTAGACCCCGATCGGTGAGGGACGGGTTCACCCGCTCTTCCTTCTGTATTATGGCTGTATTAAATTGTATTACCTACCCTCTAACCCAGGGGACTTACGACCTAACCCTCCCACTCTCTAAGTCCGGGGGACCACAGAGGGGGAACATCAAACACAAGATAGCAAAATATAAAATACGGTCGGATGCGATCCGATAATCACAAACACGACACCAGAATGATTACTGTTTATTATGCAGATGTCAATATGTGAGAAGTTAATAGGTTAGAGATGAGCTGTGAGAAGGGTGTGTACGGACTGAATCATGTCTGTACTAATAGAGTAAGTTAGTAATGATCCTACGGGCCTACGGCTGCAAGGAGGGCCGGACCGATGTCCGGCTAGAAGGTTGTTGTAGTAAAATGTACTATAATATTCTAAAGGCTGAGTAGCTCCTCGAACAGCGACGTGAGAGAAAGAAAGAGGAAAACAGCCAAAAGGGTGGCCGGCTGCCGACGGCGGAGGAGAGGAGAGGAGACGCGAATAACCCCCGTCCCCCTCCCCCGACAGTATCGACCCGGCCGGGTGGTCGCCGCTGATCGACGGGGTGGTCACGCTGCAGACCCACCTTGGGAGCGGAAGCTCGCCTTCGCGACACTCCCGGCCCAAAAGAATTGTGGGCCCGGGTGAGCGTAAGCTCGCGGCGGGGAGGAGCCTGACGAGCGTAGTGACCACTGCTGCTACCGCCACTGGGCCTAGTGCCCCTAACTGCAGCTACCCCTTGTAGTGGATGGTAGGTTCAACCCTTCGTGTAACCGTGTAGTATGTTTAAAAAGGGGGAGGATGGTGATAGCAGACATGATCCTTTCTGTACTAGGGTTTATAATAGGGGCAATTTAGCACAACAGTAATCATCCAAATTTCTCTTCTGCATTCTGCAGTCTCTTCTGAGTAGTGAGTACACCATCAGTAGATCAATAAAACGGTTAACATAAAACTAAACAGAACACAGAACAAAACATATGTACAGTAGTCTACAAGAGACTGGAACGCCGCATCGTCATTTATCAATCATCATCGTCATCATCGCCAACTTGCCTCCCACACACCCAACCATACACGTCTGTAGTAGACAGGTAAGTAAGGGTTCACAAGGAGTGCAACACACCCTACACCGACGTCAATAAACTAACGATTCTCCTTGTTACCCAAACTTACCCATCCTTAGGTGTGTTTATACAGGTGACGACTGCGGCAGCTGTATTATGTCGGATGTTAACCACGCCCATAGCAGAAGTTGACTCAGTGAGCCCATCCGCTCGTATCAAAGCTGTAGTAAAGTCTGTACTATGTGTGCTGTATTAGGACCTCGCATGTTTCCGCGCGCAGTATCTAAAAGGCAGGTCCGATACCCATAAGCAATTTAAAAAACGCGCTTCAAAATAGCGCGTGCAGCTGAGTATCATGTATTAAGTTATCCGCCTCACCACGTGCCATCTGAGTCCGCGTCTTCGTCGTCAGGGGGATTACGAAACCAGGGTCTCTCATCACGGGCACGCCTCTGATGGGGTGGAGCCGGAGACTGACTAGGGGCCCTGACCCTGGAGGAAGACGGGGTCTCATCGATGACCCAGGTCTCACCGGCCTCTCAGGGGGGGCACGGGCGACAGACCTCTAGGGAGTGGGGCGGAATGTAATATTCGCCAGTCTCTGATAGAACGCGGCTGGCGCTGTATTAGTATCATTTACCGCCCGAGGATTATACGCGCAGAATGCCCTGTGGTGGCCATAGATGTGACAGAGGCTACAAGGGTTTCGGCGTGCGCAGGCGCTGTGGTGGCGTTTGGCACAATCGGAACAAACGTCATACTTGTCTGCCAGCCGAGCCCGTTCGCTCAATGATCTCACCTGGGGACAGTCTGACGTATAATGATCACGCTGCCCACAGAACACACAGGGGTCCAGACCAGAAGGGTGGATCTCTGAGTTTCTCACAGCAGTCACCCGCTGTCTCGATCCAGGATCCTCTCGACGAATCGATCCAGACCTGGACTGGGAGCGAGCGGCATGCACGGTCTTCTGTGGGGGGGCGCCGCGGTCTGTACTATCTCCATCGTATCTCCTCTTAGCTGCCTGCGCTCCTCGCGACTGGCGCCCGGCAGTGGACGACCCCAACGCCTGGTAGTGCCAGGACGGGCCGGATCGGCCAGCCTCCCGGGGACGAGACGGTTCTCAAAATCGCGGTAGCGGGTGGGCTACAGGAGGCGATGGAGCTGTAGTAGGTGCTACCTGGGTAGCTGTAGTATTGGCTGCTCCTGCTGTACTAACCCTTGCAGATGCTGTTGGTGAAGCTGTAGTAGTGGCTCGGGTGTTTTGCTGCTGTAGCCTGTCGACCGAGCTAATGCGCAGATGGTCGGCTGTGACGTCGAACCTGAGCGCATTCGTGTAATTGTCTCTCCACCAATGCAATGTCTCCAGATAGGAATCCGGACTATCGTTCCACACTTTTACCATGCTAGGCGCAGAGTCGCGTCCGACCACTCTTGTTCGGGTCCCACACACTTTCTGCAGCGTCCGGCGCACTCGCACTTGGGTCCTGCACACTTTCTATGGCGTCCGGCGCACTTCCACTTGGGTACAGTACAGTTTCTACGGCGTTCTGCGCACGCCCATTTGGATCCCGCACACTTTCTACGGCGTCCGGCGCACTCTCATTGAGATCCCACACACATTCTACGGAGTCTTTCGCACTCCCACTTGAGTCCCGCACACTTTTTACGGCGTTCTGCGCACACCCATTTGGGTCCCGCACACTTTCTACGGCGTCCGGCGCACTCTCACTTGAGTCCCGCACACTTTCTACGGCGTTCTGCGCACACTCATTTGGGTTCCTCACACTTTCTGCGGCGTTCTGTGGCCCACTTCTGATTCACACCGTGCGGCGTTCCAAAAAGTACTTCCGAGATCCCGCCTTATTGATTGAAGCGTTGCCCCATCTCAGGAAGCGTTCAATCATGAGCAAAAGCCTATCAGTAACGGTGTTCATTTTATTAGTTCATTTTTACGAATGAGTAAACATCGGATGGTTTATAACAACATGTTTACGTGGTTTTGCATTTCTTAATCCTCAATTTTGAGGTTCCACAAAAATTGAGCTACAAACTTCAAAACTTGAGAGGAGCTAGGTGCAATCGTAACCAGCTTTCTGGCCAAAAATGAGCTTTCTAGCTCGACGATAAGTGTTCCAACAAGATCGTGTACGCCGACTGGAAAAAGAGAAGATTAATACCTTTTCGACCAAAATCACGTGATTTTGACAACTTTTCTCGAATCCCAGGTAACCAATCCGGACCATTTTTTGAACAGATATTCAGCTTTCTAAAGTATATTGAATGCAAGAAGAACGGTCTTCCTACGTTCACTCTGGACCCTAAAACTGAGATCAGGGGGTTGCGCGATGGCGAATCAAAGTCAAATATGGTGAGCGCGAACCGCTCACCTGATTTGGTTCTGAGCTGCACGTGCGCAAACCCGCGATACCGAAATCAACGTTCTGAGAAAACTTGGGGAAGTGTTTTTTTTCATTGAAAAGAGCATAAAAAGTTAGGGTACACCCAAAAATGGTTTGGAATGGTTTACTAGTTTTAGAGAAAAATTGAGGAATCCGCAAAGTTATGATGTTAATCTCCTTTTTTATTCAGTTGGCGTCCACGATCTTGTTGGTACACTTAAAATCGAGCTAGGAAGCTCATTTTTGGACAGGAGGCTGGAAATGGATGCAGTTCGCTCCTATTAAAATTTGGGGTTGAAAGCTCAATCTTAGCGGAACCTCAACATCGAGGTCGAAGTTAGGCAAAAACAAGTAAACATGTTTATACAAACCAGCCGACGCTCACTTATCCTTAAGAATTGTGGTGCGCGCGAAGCGCGCACCAAGATTTGGCTTTGATCTCTTCCCGCGCGGATGCCCTACAACGAGACCACCTATTCAGACTGTCACCAGAAGTATGAGCGGTACACCATTCGATGCGCTGTAAGAATTTACATATGTGTGCAAATTTTCAATCTAACTGGTCCCCGCTCTCTAAAGTTATGACCTCTCAAAGTACGCAAAAACGTTCTCCACCACCGCCTCCGCCTCACCCTCCGTCCGTCGAATTCCATTTTTTTGGAAGGCATGGACCAAATCGCTTGAAAATTTGTGACTAGAGGTAATCGGCTACGCGAATGCCGAGAATAATTGAGAGAACTCACCATAATGACTTCTGGGCCCCTAGCGGGCGGTTCAAACTCGGAAACCGGCCTCTCAAGATTAGTTTATAAAAATTACGGGTTTTTTCGTTATCAGTCATTGTTTTCTTAGACTCCATATAAACACCTTGCTCTCTAGGGTGGTGTACTCTAAACGTCTGGCTCGGAAGAGGACGCTATTCGAGAGGGAAGCTTAGAGCGCAGCGTGTGATCGTTTCATGCGCACCATTGATAAGAAGGCGTCGCAGGGTGCGCTGAAGTGTCGGTTGAGTATGCGAGACCGAAGTAGGAGTACGAAGGACATCAATGGACGGGTGCAGGACCCCAATAGGGGTGTGCAAAACGTCGTAGAATGTGTGCAGGACCTCAGTAGGAATGTGCAGGACATCATGGAAGGTGTGTATAACCACAGTAGGGTTGTGCAGGACATCGAAGATTGTGTGCAGGACCTCAGTAGGAGTGTGCAGGACATCGTGGAACGTGTGCGCGACCCCAGCAGAGGTGTGCAGGACATCATGGGACGTGTGCAGGACCTCAGTAGGAGTGTGCAGGACATCATGGAACGTGTGCAGGACCCCAGTAGGGTTGTGCAGGACGTCGTAGATTGTGTGCAGGACCTCAGTAGGAGTGTGCACGACATCACGGAACGTGTGCAGGATCCCAGTAGGGTTGTGCAGGACGTCGTAGGTTGTGTGCTGGACGTCGTAGAATGTGCGCAGGACCTCAGTTGGAGTTTGCAGGACATCATGGAACGAGTGCAGGACCCTAATACAGGTGTGCAGGACGTCGTAGATAGTGTGCAGGACCTCAGTAGGAGTGTGCAGGACATCATGGGACGTGGGAAGGGTCGCAGTATGGGTGTGCAGGACATCATGGAACGTAAGCAGGATCCCAGTAGGGGTGTGCAGGACATCATAGAACGTGTGAAGGGTCCCTGTAAGGGTGTGCAGGACATCATGGAACGTGTGCATGACCTCAGTTTAATGCACAGAACACCGTATACAAGTCATGCCTTCGAATCAGACATGTGGGCCGGCGCAGACAAGCCTCATCAGCAAGAACCGGTGAAGTTTGGCTAGAGTGGCTGACCCTGGGTCTATCCTAGACGTGGTGGGGCCACCCAAGATTTACTCATAGAAATGATGAGAAACTCTGATAAAAGATGTCTGATACTGCGCTATCAATCACTGTTTTTATAGGGGCTCTATGGAAATACTTCGACTGGTAGCCTTACCAATTGGCGGTTCATTTCATTTCTGTCTTGAATGGTGGGTGCCCCTCCCCCCGTCTAGGATAGTGCCCTAACACTGTAGAATCGGGTCATTTTAAAACTCATTTCTTCATTTTCTCGACTTTTAAATTCAAAAAGTATAAGCCTTGTATTTTATCTGAAGGAAGCCGCGTTGCAACTATTGTCTTGCAGTCTTAGCAGCGGAGCGGTTGTTTCTTCATTTCTACCACTATGTTTTCGAAAAAAAAACAACTTGACTTTCAGAGCGTGAGGATATTGTAGAAGGAAAACCCTTGTAAAAAGTTGTGAAATTTCTGAAAGTTGGGCTCCGCAGAAAAGGTCAAGGATTTGGCATTGCTCTTAAATATCGTGATATTGTTGTATTGGATTTGGCTCTCAACTTGATTTTTCAAATGTGCTGAAATTGTCGAATTGATTTGGCTGTGATGGTACTATATACAGATAACATAATCATTGAATGTAGTGAAATTTTTGCGAACGGATTTGGCAGGAGCTCTGTGAATTATCACAGTCAAATCACGCGTCAGAAGAGGTTTTTCTTGGAGCGCATATTGAATCAAATGAGAACAAAAATAAGTCTAGCAGCAAAAACGTTTCCATACAATGTGAACCTTGAAAGCGTTGAGGACACGAAGACATAGCGTCAGCAGCGAGTAAATTGCGTTAGATTTCGTTTTCATGATTTTTATCTAATCGGTGAGGGAAGGTCTGGTACCTTAGGTGGAGCTACACTTAAAAGGCAGAATAACATTCGAAAACCTTATTTCTAGTCCATAAGGCCACGTTTCGTTCAGCATTGTTAATTGATTAACAGCTTTTTCTTTTTGTCTTCGTTCGCTCGCCAGAGGACCTTCTGACGCGTGATTTGGCTGTGATAATTCATAGAGCTCCTGCCAAATCCATTTGCAACAATTTCACTACATTTAATGATTATGTAATCTGCATATACCAACAACAGCCAAATCGATTCAACACTTTCACCTCATTTAGAAAATCAGTTTGATAGCCAAATCTAATGAAACAATTCCTGAAAGTTTAGGTTCCTGGCAAAAGTAAAGATTTGGCATGGCCATAGAAATATACTTAGTTAAAAAGGGAAGATAAAAAAATTGGAAAAAGGTTTTGAAATATTCCTGAGAACGATTCGGCGTAGAATAATTTGTTTTTTGGGAAATGAAGTGAAATAGTTGAAAGTATGATTTGGCAGTCGAGTTTGAACAAACTATTGATAAGAGTTGTGCAAAACGAGAGATCGCCTTGTCTGTGCTTATCCGTAGAACATATCAAAACGAAATCACGCGTGTTGATTTTACTTCATCTAATACGTGAAGACCGCCGCATTACAGCTCCCGAAAAAGTTTTGATGCTTCCCATTTCACGCGTGATTTTGCTTCGATATGTTTTACGGATAAGCACAGACAAGGCGATCTCTCGTTTTGCACAACTCTTATCAGTAGTTGGTTCAAACTTGACTGCCAAATCATACTTTCAAGTATTTCACTTCATTTCCCGAAAAACAAAATATTCTACGCCAAATCGTTCTCAGGAATATTTCAAAACCTTTTTTCATTTTTCTTTATTTTCCCTTTTTAACTGAGTGTATTTCTATGGCCATGCCAAATCTTTACTTTTGCCAGGAACCTAAACTTTCAGGAATTTTATTTATTTTTCCCAAAGGTGTCCTTTCTAACATGATTTATGCCTGGTGGTGTTAGATGAAAGTAAACCCACTGATGTCCTGCCCCCCCCCTTTCTGTGACGTCCCGCGCACTCCAACTGATGGCCTGCACACTTTCTATGACGTCCTGCACGCGCCCACTGATGTCCTGCACACACCCTCTGATGTCCTGCACGCTTTCTAGGATGTCCTACACACTTTCTATGAGGTGCTGCACACTCCCACTATAGTCCTGCACACTCCCTCTAATGTCCTGCACCCTTCCACTGATGCCCTACACACTTTCTATGAGGTGCTGCACACTCCCACTATAGTCCTGCACACTCCCACTGATGTCCTGCACACTTTCTACGGCATTGTGCGCACACCCATTTGGGTCCGGCACTTTCTACGATGTCCAACGCACTCTCATTTGGGTCCCACACACTTTCTACGGCGTCCCGCGTAGACCCATTTGGGTCACAAGCACGCTCATGCCGATCATTTTTCCGCAGGGCTACCGTAACCCTCTTTCAAAAATTTTCTGAGTGTCAGCTTGGATATGAGCACATCGTAATAGCCAACAAACGTGTTTGCACAATTTCGACCTCCTCAGCCACTTCCCACCGGCTTATCGAAGAGAGCGGTGTGCGAATGAATGCATGCAGCTCCTCTGCCCTTTTATACCCCGCATGTTATGAGCGTGTGTTATCGTTCGTTATCATGCTTTAATCAAGAAGGTAACGGTAGCAAATGATCGGCATGAGCGTGCTTCTATTTGGGTCCCACACACTTTTTACGGCGTCTTGCGCACTTTCACTTTGTCACCGCACACTTTCTACGGCGTCCGGCGCACTCTCACTTGAGTCTCGCACAGTTTCTACGGCGTCCGGCGCACTCCCACTTGGGTCCCGCACACTTTCTAAGGCGTCCGACGCACTCTTATTTGGGTCCCACACACTTACTACGGCGTCCGGCGCACTCCTACTTTGGTCCCACACACGTTCTACGGAGCCTTTCGCACTCCCACTTGGGTCCCGCCCACTTCCTACGGCGTTCTGCGCACACCCATTTGGGTCCCGCACACTTTCTACGGCGTCCGGCGCACTCTTATTTGGGTTCCACACACTTACTACGGCGTCCGGCGCACTCCTACTTTGGTCCCACACGTTCTACGGAGTCTTTCGCCCTCCCACTTGAGTCCCGCACACTTTCTACGGCGTTCTGTGCACACCCATTTGGGTCCCGCACACTTTCTACGGCGTCCGGCGCACTCTTATTTGGGTCCCACACACTTACTACCGCGTCCGGCGCACTCCTACTTTGGTCCCACACACGTTCTACGGCGTCTTTCGCACTCCTGCTGGGATTCCGCACATTATGTACGGCGTTCTGTGGCGCACTTCTGAGTCACACGGTGCGGCTTTCCAAAAAGTACTTCCGAGATCCCGCCCTACTGATTGAAGCGTTGCCCCGTCAAATCCTGAGCAAAAGCCTATCAGTAACGGTGTTTATTTCACTAGTTCATTTTTACGAATAAGTAAACGTCGGATGGTTTATAATAACATGTTCACGTGTTTTTGTCTTTCTTGACCCTCAATTTTGAGGTTCCGTAAAAATTGAGCAACCAACTTCAAATTTTGACAGGAGCTAGGTGCAAACAAAACCAGCTCCCTGGCCGAAAATGAGCTCTCTAGCTCAACGATAAGTGTTCCAACAAGATCGTGAACGCCAACTGAAAAAAAGGAGATGAACATTTTTTGGACCAAAATGACGTGGTTTTGACACTTTTTCCCGAATCTCAAGTAACCATTCCGGACCATTTTTTGAACAATTATTCACCTTTCTAAAGTATACTGAATGCAAAAAGAACGGTCTTCCTACGTTTACTCTGGACCCTGATACTGAGATCAGGGGGTTGCGCGATGGCGAATCAAAGCCAAATATGGTGAGAGCTTCGCGCTCACCACAATTTCACGACATTTAAGAGCAATGCCAAATCCTTGACCTTTTCTGCGGAGCCCAACTTCCAGAAATGAACTAATGAAAATCAACGCAGTTACTGATAGGCTTCCAAACAAGGTTGTGCCTGTTCGAGACGATTTTGGTTTCAAGCTGTTCGAATTCGACGAGACCTCGGCAGTATTTTTCGGACCGCCGTATGGTGTGAGTAGGATTCCAAGAGCGCGGAGGATGCCGTAGAAGGCGTACGGGAACACGGTGAGAGTGGCAGGACGCCTTAGAAAGTGTGCGGCACCCAAGTGGGAGTGCTCCGGACGCCATAGAATGTGTGCGGGACCCAAGTGGAAGTGCGCAGGACGCCGAGAATGTGTCTCGGACACAAGTGGGACTGCGCCGGACGCCTAGAAAGTGTGCGGAACCTAAGTGGGAGTGCGCAGGACGCCGTATAAAGTGTGCGGCACCCAAGTGGGAGTGCGCAGGACGCCACAGAAAGTGTGTGGGACCCAAGTGGGAGTGCTCCGAACGCCACAGAAAGTGTGCGGGACCTAAGTGGGAGTGCGCAGGACGCAGCAGAAAGTGTGGGGGTCCAAGTGGAAGTGCGCCGGACTCCGTAGAATGTGTGCGGGACCCAAGTGGGAGTGCGCAGGGCTCTGCAGAAAGTGGGTAAGACCCAAGTGGGAGTGCGCCGGACGCCATAGAAAGTGTGCGGGACCCAAGTGGGAGTGCGCAGGACTCTGCAGAAAGTGTGTGGGACCCAAGTGGGAGTGCGCAGGACTCTGCAGAAAGTGTCTCGGACCCTAGTGGGACTGCGCCGGACGCTTAGAAAGGGTGCGGGACCTAAGTGGGAGTGCGCAGAACGCCGCAGAATGTGTGTGGGACCCCGGTGGAAGTGCGCAGGACCCCGTGGGAAGTGTACGTGACCCCAGTAGGTGTACGCAGGACGCTTCGATAAGTGCATGGGACCCCACTAGGAGTGCGCAGGTCGCTCCTGAAAGGGAAAATCCAATCTCAGGGGTAAAATTTGGTATAGTAGTCCGCCCACAGTGAATGTTATTAGGGGCGCTGAACACAATTATGAAGTCCTTTTTCAAGTTTCCAGTAGATTACGGAAGATAACGACCGGAAGATCATAAACGGCCTTTTTGCTTTTTTTTCTCAAAGGGAACCTTTGCTAAAATAAAATGAAATTTATAACTGTTTTGCTTCGCTATAAAAGTGTTATGATTTGGCATTAAAGAAACCACGAGAATCTCGTTAAAAGAGGTGAAATACTTCTTGTGTATGATTTGGCACAGTTGGCACGAGGAAACCCCAAAAAGTTAGCGAAATGATGGACCATTGATTAGGCCGTGCACATGTTTAACAAACAGCGAAAATTGAGAGTAGCATTGAAAAAAAAACAAATCACACCCGTATTTTCTCCAATCAAGTTAATATTCACAACTTAGCTTTGCAAAGCTGAGAATCAAGTTTTGGCGTTCACCAAATATTCAGGAACTCCTAATCTCGAGCATTACTGATTTATTCATGTCTCCATGTTCGCTAGCGGATAAGTAATGAACCACATTTGTATGCGAAACATTATTTAATGGATATGAAACTAATTGCAGTCACACAAAGTTATGTGGGTGCTCAGTAAGACGATTGTGATTTGGTTTTTCAATGCTACTCTCAATTTTTGTTGTTTTTTAAACAAGTGCACGGCCAAATCAATGGTCCATCATTTCGCCCACTTTCTGGGGTTCCCTCGTGCCAAATGTGCCAAATCATACACAAGAAGTATTTGACTTCTTTTAACGAGATTCTCGCGATTTCTTTAATGCCAAATCATAACCTTTTTATAGCGAAGCAAAACAGTTATAAATACAGGATATGGTTTTGGAAGTTCGTCGATTGACTGAGAGAGATTTAGTAGAGGCTCTACACATCTCATTAGGCAGTGTGATCCATATTTTAGGTTCAATTTTGGGTTTTAGAGAGCTGTGTGCACAATGGGTGCCGCGTTAGCTAACAATGGAACAAAAACACATTCGAATGCGACTTTCTCAGATACATTTGGAGCGTTTTAAAAAGGATAAAGTGGATTTTGTGCGTCGATTCATCACTACGTATGAGACTTGGGTCTATCACCATGATCCTGAATCAAAAGAAGAGGCTAAAGAGTGGTGTGAACCTGGTTGTTCGGCTTCGAAACGAGTTCGTGTCCGGGAATCGGCCAAGAAGGTTATGGCATATTTTTTTTGGGATGGAAAAAGAATTTTGTGTGTGTATTACTTACTAAATGGTAAAATAATTGATTCTGAATATTACTGCAACCTTTTGGACCAGTTTAATGAGAGAAAAAAAACGTGAAAAAGACCCGATTTGCAGAAGAAAAAAATCCTTTTTCATCAAGAAAATGCACCGTGTCACAAGAGCATTTTGACAATGGCTAAAATCCATGAATTAAAGTTCGAATTGTTGGAGCATCCAGCGTATTCACCAGATTCGGCCCCCAACGACTTCCATTCAATTGCAGAACTCAAAAAAATTTATGCGTGGCAAGCGTTTTTCCTCAAATGAAGGGGTCATAACGGCTGTTGAAGCGTATTTCGCAGACCTTCCGGTTTCTCACTTCTGGGATGGGATCCACAGATTGGAGGATCGTTGGAGGAAGTGTATTAATATTCAGGGAGATTATGCTGAATAATAAAGTGTATTTTGAACTATAAAATTCTGTTTTTCTTATCGAACGACAAAAGTTATTGAACAACCTGGTACACGATACAATTCAATCTCAAGCCTCGCACAGATTATGAGAGAAGTCTTGTAGCATGATTCAAACTGCGGAATATTGACTGGTGATGAATGCGAAAATTACACTCGAAGCACGCGTTAGAGGCCAAATTCGCTTTTCTTGGAGTTTTTTTTTACCTACAGTACCGTGCCAAACTTTATTCGCGTGGCTTTTTCGCGAATAATGTTTTTATACATAGCTTGGCTTGGTCTTAGCGAAACTTGATGGAGCTTTAGTATGCTATGGGGCATCACAACCCTTGCTTCACACATACACAAAATAGGTTTTTGAGCTGCAGTTTTTGAATATGGAATTTATTAATCATTTTGTGTTATATCAAATTATGACTATTCCTTCAAAACATGGCTATTACAATTCCAAACTCGTAGTAGTTAGTCGCCATTTGAAGGGAATCGTTGTATAACCTTGCAAGGAATAATCTCTATCGAATTTTTTTAGAAATAGATCTGAAAGCAAATCATGCGATATTGCACTCATTTGACTTACTTGACTTAATCGGTTGGCTTTCGCCTGACGCGGTCATTCCGCATCTTCACCGAGGTGTGCCGTCCTAGTAGTCAGCCGTGTCCATTTTTCACGGTCTTCAGCCACAATTTGAACACATTCCATCCAGCTGTCACTATTCCATTTCCTGCGAAACGAAACATCGCGCCTGAACTGTCTTTCGATGCCGAGTGACTTTAAATCCTCTTTAACCACATCCGTCCAGAACTTTCGCCTACGCCCAGGTGGCCGTTTCCAGACAGGATTTGGAAGCATTTTTAAAGCGTGTTGTACGAGACGATCCGGCGTTCTTCTTAGTATATGCCCGAGCAGTCGAAGTCGACTTTCCATTGCTGCCTGAGATGGCGTTAGGAGATGCTGGCACCTCCCTCGTGTCAAGCGTTGATGTACTGCGTCGATTTCCTTGTAAAGGTCTTCGTTATGGCATACACGCGGCCAGAAATATCCAAGCAAACGCCTAAAAGCTTCCTCTCCGTGCAATCCAACCTTTCCATCTGCGTTTTCGGTGCTGCCCACGTCTCCGATCCGTACATCATGATAGGGCGAATAGCGGATAGGTAGACGCGCAACTTGACTTCCTTCGC
The DNA here is from genome assembly GCA_029168955.1 of Aplectana chamaeleonis. Lineage (NCBI taxonomy): Eukaryota > Metazoa > Nematoda > Chromadorea > Rhabditida > Cosmocercidae > Aplectana > Aplectana chamaeleonis. The sequence goes on from JAPDOI010000769.1 coordinate 255,695, forward strand.
GATGGTGGTAGACCACAAACACTTGGTTAGAGAATTGAATGCAGACGTAGCTTTCGCACATCGTTGTCGAATATCCGCTGCATAACTACCATCGTTCTTCAGCAAACAGCCCAAATAACAGAAATCGTCCACCAGTTCGATACATTGTCCGTCCACACAAACTCCAGTTGAAGGCCTCTGAGAGACCCACATCTGCTTGCATTTGTCGGGACGAAGACGAAGTCCATAGGCTGCGGCATACTTCGAAACGAGGTTCACAATCCTTTGCAGTTTTGCGTTGTTTTCAGCGAATAACACAATGTCGTCGGCTTACTCCAGGTCGACAAGGGAGCGTCCTGATGGTGTTAGGATCACATCCGCAGGAAACTGTTCTGCAACTCTACGCATGATGTCATCACCGGCGAAGTTGAAAAGAAAAGGTCCTGCAACGGCTCCTGCCTTACTCCTGTTTTCACCTCGAAAGCTGACGTAAATCCGACAGGTGTACGAACTGCTGCTGTTGTTCCTTTGTTTATGTCCTCGATTAACCGAACATACTTTTCCGGGACTCCATCTGCTCGCAGAGCATTGAGCAATCGATCACGATGAGGAGAGTCGAACGCAGCTTCAAAGTCCAAAAAGCAAGCTGTAATGGCTTCGAAAACCGCTGCCACGATTCAATTACTCTTCTCACGACGAACACTTGGTCGATGGTCGATCTTCCAGGTCGAAAACCGGCTTGCTCATCTCTGGTCGTTCCTTCACGATGTTTGATAAGTCGCTCGAGATTGATACGTTCTAAAACCTTGTACATGACACGAAGTAGAGAGATTCCTCTGTAGTTCTTAGGATCCGTCACGGATAGCTTCTTGTGAAGAGGTACGATGATCGCATGTCTCCACAAATCGGGTATCCTTTCGCTCATCCATATGGCACGGATGGTGTTGGTCATTTCACGAATCCCAGACGGAGGAAGAGCTTTCAGCATTTCAGCAGTGATGTTGTCATCTCCACCTGCCTTTCCATTCCTCATTTTCCGGACACAATCCAAAACTTCAGACTCAGTCGGCGGTTCCTCACTGACATCGTAATGTGCTCTCTGAACATGCGGGAGCTCAGGTACTGATGGCGCTGGACGATTCAGTAGTGAACTGAAGTAATCCTTCCATATTGGCAGCGTCGCATCACCAACTGCAACTCCATTGGTAGTGTTCAAGACAGGAGAACATCTCTTCATCTTCCCGCTATACTGTCGCAGCAACGTGTAGGCTTTCTTCGGATTCTTCTCCTCCCAAGCCTTCTCGAACTCCTTAGCTCTACACGTCCACTCTCGTTCGCGGTCACTTTGAAGCTGCCGACGCAACTTCCTCCTCAGACGCTTCTCCTCCACGAAGTTTCCTGCAGTTCGGAGAGCACATACTCTGTTGTAGGTAGATGTTGTTTCTTCTGAGACGTAGGCGAACTTCTTCTTAGGCTGTACAACCGGGAGTGCCTCTTTCGAAGCGTCCTGGATGCACTTGACAAAAGAATCCGCGTCGCAAAGTTTCTTCTTAGTCCGTACTCCGATGTGAATAGAAACGCGTTGTCGGAAATTCCTTCTGCACTCTTCATCTCTGAGACTTGTCATGTCAATCCTCTGGAGAGGCTGAGCCCCTCGCTTCCTCTTATGAATCCTCGCAGTGAAGTTCAACAGAACAGGACGGTGATCCGAATCGAATGCGACATCCCACACAGCTCTAGATCTTCGAATGTCCGATACTGGAATATTCCTCGTTAGGACATAGTCAAGCTGTAGTTTCAAAGTTGTCATCTTCCGCTTCCGCTGCTCTTCTGGAGATAGCCGGGTTGGTCCCTGCCACGTAAGCTGATGGCGGCGATGATTCCTCTTGAATGTCGATGCAATAATCAGACCACTGCGTTCACAAAAGTCGACAAGGCGGTAGCCATTGTCCGATGTTTGCTCCACTGGGTAGAACCATTTACCGAGTACTTCGGATTCCTGATCAAGTCCCATCTTCGCATTTGCGTCAATCCCCACGACAACAGCATGTTGACAAGATATCCTGGCCAGCAACGTATTGAGTTCCTCATAAAACGCATCCTTCGAATTGTCTTCGGCGGTTTCAGTGGGCGCATGAGCACTCACTATCCACAGATTGAGTCCTCTGTGATCCCGCAGTCGTACGAATGCATTCCGACACGACGTTGAGCCGAACTCCTTGACCATACCATTGAAATCCTTCCTTACAGCTATTGCACAGCCTCCCACTCTCCTATCGTCAGCGTTACCGCAGTAGATGGTGTACTCTCCGACGCTGATGACGGGTCTATCCTTGAGGCGGGTTTCCTGCAAAGCAGCAAACGGTGCTTGGAAATAGCTCAGAAGTCTGGATAGCGCAGTTTTTCGGATATCACTCGACAGCGATCGACAGTTCAGGGTGGCGAAATTGTGGCTTGTGGCCAAAGACTCCATGACTCCCTAGGTACGGATCCTAAGGTGTTATGGACCAGAGGCCTTAGTGTGCCGGACGGCGACACCTTTATGCAATGTGCGGGATACTTTCGCGATATAGTTGTGCACGCTATATCGCTCGAACGTTCCCTGTGTACACTCAAACGTCTGCTGGGTTCAGTAGAAGCAGGGGCACCAACGAGCAGGTACCAACAGACTTGTATACACACCCCCTTGCACTCATTAAAAGCACTATTCACGATAAACTTCATCCTCGAATTTCCCATGACAAACGCTTCTCGTGGCTCACAAAAGCAGAACAGCGTCGAAAAAAAGCGGGACGAAAAGTTATCCAGGAGCCGCAAAACGGCTTAGAAAAGTGGGCGAACCCCGCCGCTTTGGGCAAGTCCGGCCTCTTTCCGCCCCTCGACGTGAACAATGGAAAACTCGAGATCGTGAGACGAGCGATGGTTTTCGATCAAAAGTCCCGCTCTTTCCTTCATTCCCAACTTCTCTCTTTACTCAGGTCAGCTCGCATACATTGGCTGCAAAAGACGGAAGTTACAAGCCTCGGACAACTCGTCCACCATGCTTCCCTAGCTCAATTTTCGAGGGGCCATAACTCCGTTCCCAAAAGGTCTTGCAAGATTCCACAGACTTCATTGGAATCAGAATGGGATCGTTTCAAAATAAACAGAAAAAGGAAAAGCGATTTCAAGGTTGGAATGTGCCTTTAAGTATATCTCTTCGACGTTATCGAAAAAGAGCGAAGTTTATGCTTCAGTTGTACTTTGTCAAAACTTATAAAGCACATATTTTGTAATGGTTTTGGGATGAATAATTTTATAGGGGTGGATGTCCAAAAATTAGCACCAACCTGTTCAATTTTCGGTCTCCAGAAAAATTCTCGCAAATTCTCGCAGATTTTCTCGCAAAGCAATACAACGGTTCCGAAGACCTTCGAATGGCAAATAACTGCTACGGGTTTGGAATTGTAATAGCCATGTTACGAGGGAAAAGTCCTTATTTGAGATAATACCCTAAAATGAGAAATAATTTCCATATTTAAAACTGCACCCTCAAAAACCAATTTTATGTACGTGTAAAGCGTTGTGATGCCCCATAGCATGCTAAAGTTTCATCAAGTTTCGCTAAGGCCAAGCCAAGATATGTATAAACACTAATTGCGGGAATGCCACGCGAATAGACTCTTGCACGGTACTATAACCACAAGAAAATTCGGCCCCCGTTGCAGTAAAACTCGCCTGAATCAACACTAATCCTGCAAACACTATCCCGTGTGAGGGAAGCCTATCTATTCCATGACCGAAAAATCATACATATTGTTCTACCTTCAGCACCCCGACGGAATGTCTTCAGCATATCCTCCCCCCTCACCGGAGCTTTCTACCTGGTGCGCTTTTTCATTTTCTTTGACTTTTAGTTCTACGCGGGGACTATGCAATCGCTTTATAGCAAATAATCTCGAATTTTAAGATGATCGTGTGGAAAATGCGCGCTCCACAGCGAGTCAATTCCAAGGGTTCGAAAAGTGGGGTATTTCTTTGAATGAGCCCATGTACAAGAATTATAAGGTGCTCAATATTTGCGCACCGGTATTACAAGTTATTTTTTTGCACGTGTATTTCTGCTATAAATATGTAGAATAAATCCTTTTTTGAAGCCACGAAAAAAAAACGGAGTTTATGGCGTGCTCCAGCAGTGAGAACAAGAGATCTCTCTGGTTAGGTGTTAAGTAGCGTGTATGATGTCTTTTGAGGTCGGGTACATCCTCAAAGATGAATTTTGATATTACCTTGTGATTATACACTACAGCCTTTCTGTACAACACCTGCCAAGTGCAAGACCTCAGCTCCCCCGTGAAGTAGAGAAGGAAGCGGCTCTGACACATCTCTAAGAGAAAGTCGTTCAGCCACGCCCTTTTCAGTAGGTTCCAAACTCAGCATGCTTTGAACGAGCTACATATAGATTCCAACCGATATTTCTGATGCTACCTTCTTTCTTCGGCTGTCTCTCTCTCGTACTGTTTCTATTCTCTTCAATAAATTGCAAATGACGGGAATTAGCGGCCTCGGACAAATTGTCCGCAACATCTTCGCAACCCGAATTTGGGGAAATTCCGGAGTGTCGTAGCTCCCTTAGTAGGGAAATTTTAACGATTCGAATGATAGTATTGCGATAAGCACTTGGCGCTCTGCAAGTTGAGCTGGAGATCTCAGAAACTGTTTCTTGGGTGTACTCTGCCTCTAAGCTTCGTCGTATTTGGACTACATAATAGTCCGACGTAGTCCCTTCGAGGTGGTTCGTAGACCCGCCTTGCATGTATCTGCGAAATACCGTGCAATAAATTTGCATTTGTTAATACATGTGTTTTTTAATACGTGATGCTCCAGAATTCCTTGACGGGTTCACTCAAAAACCAAGTTGCAATTAAAGGCAGTGTTCACGATGATTTTCGTGCCCGAGATTTTCACATAATACAATGTGTTGGCCTCCAAGTGTTACCAAAATTACGAAGAAACGACGAGAAGCGCATTAAAACGCCGTATTTCAGTGACATTATTCTATAACATGGACTAGTTGTCCAGTTGGATGAACATGTTCATTGTGGTTGTCATCGGTAAAAAATGGGGCTAATCGAAAATGGAGGTATGTTTTAAGCAAAACAGTTTTAGTTAGGGTCCGAAGGAAGGAACAGAGCAATAGAGATTAGCGAATTGTAAAGGACGGGTTCACAAAAGATCTCATTGTCACAACAAACACTTCCTGGGATACTTAGAAGGCGGCGTGATACTTGAAGATTTCGCGTACTTCTGGTGAGTTTCTCTCAATTTCTACGTCATTTTGGTTCTACCCGGGGGCCATTTAATCACTGTAGCAATTAATCTTAAAATTGAAGATTGTCGATAGAAATCGTTTTTCTGTTTTTTTGCCTATCTTGAAAACGGCCCCATGCTGATTTCAACGATATCTCTGAAATCGCACAAGACCTTCAGGGAACGGAGTTATGGTCCCTCAAATATTGAGCTAAGGAAACATGGTGGACGAGTTGTCCGAGGCTTGTAACTTCCGTCTCTTGCAGCCGATGTATGCGAGCTGACCTGAGTAAAGAGAGAAGTTGGGAATAAAGGGAAGAACGGGGCTATTGGAAACCATCGCGCATCTCACAATCTCAAGCATTCATTTTTTCACGTCGGTGGGCGTGGAAGGTGCATCTGGGGGTGACGAGCTGATGGGTGTCTAACTTTGGGGCCGTAGGGGACCGTTACGAGCTCTTTTTTCTCAGTTTTTTCAACGTTAGGGTTCCGCTAGGCCCCGCAGCTGCCGATCTCCATCAAAAAATCAGACATGGTTTTTATCGTGGACACTGCCTTGAAGCGGCTTTAGATTTACGGCAAATCCAAGAATCAGCTGTAATGCAACCCAATTTGTGTGAGCCCGCTGAAGAATTCTTTAGCAGCACGTGTGTTGAAGAAATTGTTGGCAAAAACGTATTAGGGCAGTATGAAGGGTGAATATGAAAATTAGCGGCAGTAAGGGCGTATTTTCGAGATGTTCGGACAGCCCTGGCAACGCCGGACATCGCCCGTGCAAGGCTAGCCACCTCCCTTTCCTTTTGAACTGAAGTGGCGGTTTTTTTTGTGCAGCGTACTGCTTTGCACGGACGGAGCACAGACCGAGGCTCCTTCCCCACAAAAACCCCTTTCCGACTATCAAAAAACGGACCGAAACCTGAACCTGCCCTGTTCCCTCCTTCCTGCTACCCCGTTTGCAAAGGTAAATGACCCATAAGCCAGCCTAGGCCGTGCTCGACGCGATGCCGCAATGGGGATAATGGTATTATTGATCCAACTTTGATCAGCATGGAACAGAGATTGACTACGGACGACCTACTCGGATTAAAACAGCCCACTTCCTGCCGGCCAAGTCGGGTCAGTCGACTTCGCGCGGCCCCAAATTCGTGGACGTGACACAGGGCCCCACTTCCCGCGGAGAGAGAGGTTTTCCCGTCTTCCCGCGGAGTGACGGCGGGCAGTCCGCTATTAGTGGGGGTAATCGAACACTCACTCATCGATTCCCACTTTGATACCATCATTGCACCACCCACTAGAGTGGAGCTAGTGAACGATTGCCGAGCAGAGAACGCTGTGTTGAGACTCTTTTCAAGACCCTCGCTGTGTGCGACGCTGGTTTTGGGCAGGTGAGACACTGCCCGTTGATGGTATCTACGGATGAAAAGACTGCAAGGGCAAGTGAGGGCAGTAAGCATCCCTATGTAAGTTCACTGCTTACTTGTCGACAGCAGTTCAAGAATAAATGCTCAAAAGAGGATTTTCGAAATTTTGTCTCGACAGACGTTTGTCTGAAGGGTGGCTGTCTGAATCTGAGTAGGGGGGACTATCAAAGGACAGTTTTTTGTCCTAGTATTGCGTGCTTTACTTGCATATCGACAGGGCGGGACCACAGATTACCGTCCAACTATTGCGGAGGCCTCACACACAATCTGTGGCGATAGCCTGGGACAGTATCGCTTCACAACAACAACCGCTCGACGATTCGAATCGCTATGACATCACCTGGCTCCATGAAGCGATAGCGTCACCAATGCTTCTAAGGGTATGCATGTTGTTACATACTTTCCATATAGAGGTTTCGGGCCCTTGTACAACTGACGCACAAAATAGAAACCGGACCTGGAATGAAAATTGAAGGCCAAGATTCAATCAATATGAACGAAAACAGCCGTTTTTAAGTTATACACGTGCAAATCCAACCCGTTCCGCGCCTATCAGCTGGGTTAATACTACCAGCGACCCGCGAAGCGACGCAATATTTGACATCACTATCGACCTTGATACTTTATGATTCTTATTAACAAACAGTTGGGGCAAACTCCGTGCATATACAGTCCTTATCGGGACAAAATTCTGGTTCACAGTCTCAGGGCCCGTAGCAAACCCCCCGCCGCCATCACATGAAGATGGCAACCGACCTGAGGTACATCGTGCCCAGGGCCCGCAGCAATCCCACCTAAAGGTGGGAGCTCATAGCTGCCTCCCCGGCGCGAGGTGGTGGCTCACATCGCTAGCGAAATAGGTGGTGGCCACCCTATCCCAATGTACATGTGCGTGCTGAGGTGGTGACTTCGCTCGCAGCCGAATGTGACCACCTCGGCATGCAGCCATGGACCTGAGGTTCAAAAGGGAGCCACGAGCTGCGAGTGGAAAGTGGAAATAGCGGGCATTTTGCAGAGACGCGTAGGGAGGGAGCCAAGTCATGGGTCGTGCATGACCGAGGTGGTGGCGGCGCGGGGAAGAGAACACGTTCCTTTGACCTTTCTGACGACGTTTGACCATCTCCGTTGAGGTTCAAGTCAAATTCTGAGTTTTGCGCTGATCATGCAAACATTCCCCGCAATGGCTATCAATTAGGCATTAAAATGATAGCCTCCGCTAACCTGCAATGGATCTTGGAGGAAAAACCAATATGAAGCCTACAACAACGGTAAACGCTTCATTGAAAGCCGATAATTGCTGCATTGATGCTGGCCATCTTTCAAGACGGCATAATCAATCGCTCCTCATCAGCTGTTAATTTTTTGCTGGCGCTGATTTCGCTCTGATTTCTCATTATTATTGCTGTTTGTAAACCCTCAGGCTGACTTTTTTTTCATAAGAGGCTGTACCTACCAAGTCTCTATACTGTATGTTCCATTTCGTGTTTTCCCTTCGCGAATTCACGAAAATAATTCTGAATCGAATTCATCGAAGTGTTTTCTCCAGAGAGCGTGACAATTTTTTGAATGGTTTCTTGGTTCTCCACTAAGAAATAGTTTCACAAATTCGTCGCGATGAAGAGTTCGAGATCGTGTTTCAGTTAAACATATCTCTATGTGGCTCTGTTCATTTCGATCGAAATGGTGCTGATCTACGACAACCTTTTTTTCAGCACAGAAGCTGTCTGAAATGCGCAATTGATAAACTCCTCCCTCTCCCCTATAGTTGTACACGAACGAAAATTTCGAAAAATTTTCGAAAGATTTTTTCTAATTTTTTTTGTTCGTTTTCGTTCGTTCGAAAATTCGTCGAACGAAATTTTTTCGAAATTCGTTCGCTCGGAATACTTTCGAACAAATTTCGAAAAAAAGCTCGAAATTCCCGACAAATTTCGAAAAAAGTTCGAAATTTTCTACGAATTTCGAAAAAAAAAATACAAAATTTCAAAAAAAAATCGAACTTTCGATTAGTTTCGAATTTCGTACGTTCGACCTCCAAAATTTCGAAAGTTTTTCAAAATTCGTTCTTTCGAAAAGCTTTCGAACGAAAAATTCCGATTTTCGTTTGTTCAACATTTTTTTGGAATTGTACATCTATACTCCCCCCACCAAAAAAAAAAAAACTTACACATACCAACATACTGTAAGACACAGTGCGTACAGTGCTTATGAAAAAAGGTGGAGAAAAAAACCTTAACAGCAAGGAAAGGAGAAATGGCAGCAGTGGTCAAGAACAGCAGCAGATTTAAAGTTGATGATGGATATTCTGGAGAGAGAACAAGCACAAGAAATTTTTTATTATGAGCTCCTATCAGATAAAAATTCGAACAATCGTCTCGAAAAAAAATTCCAAAAGTCTGAGAAATTCCGATAAATATCGAAAATTTTTCTTTCCACTTTTTTTGCCTTGGAAACAATTAAAAACAGGCCTACACCAAGGGGTTTTTAAAGGTAGCTGAGTTATTAACAAAGTAGTTGGGTACAGGCAAAATTATCGCGATAATTTCTGAGCGGTTTCTGTGCCTCTAAAAAGGGCATTGCACTCGAAAACATGAAATAAAATAAATAAAATAAATAAATATTCAAAAACATCAAGATTTGCTTCTATTCTGAACCCCATTTTAGGTCTATATTCGTTCAGCGAATAGCAGCATGATCGTGTTACAGACATTGTTTCTGAAAGAAAAATCATAAGCCCTGTAAGAATAGGTATAATTTTGGAGCTAGAGCATCACCTGTTTAGTTTCAAAAAGGGTGAGTATAACACGGGAAAGAGGGGATATTTTTTTCAACGTCAAAAATCACTCTGACCAAGTCTCGAGTAATCTCCGGACTTTTCCAAAAAAAAAAAAAACAGAAACTATGCATTTTTTGCGAATTCGAAAATTTGTATCCTTCATTTCCATGCTACTCGCAGTCGTATTATCACAATCGTGGATGCGAAGCGGTTGTTTTTCGAAAAATTTAACCATAGAAGTGATGATACCACTTTAAAAACTGCACCACTTCTATGATAGTGATATAGAAAAAAGCGAGTAACGGGGAAATGAAGGCTACTTGTGCAACTGCTGAAAACGTGTAAGCAGAATTAGCTGTACGTAGTTTGTAATGATCTTGGCAGAATAGGATGGACTGCAGACCTAAAGAGAAAGATTTGCTTGGAATAGATGCATTCCTGTTGATTGTTTTGTTCATCCCACACCCTTCCTACTACCAAGAATGCCGCCTCCAATGTGAACGCGCGGTGCAGTTGCTGTGCGCGCTGTCGATGCGACCAACGTGCGTGGCGCGACTCCATCATGTGGCTAATTTTTGCAAATAGATTTATCCTGTCGGAAAAGGTCGCTCCGGGTTGGCGACAATAGGTGGCATTTGGGCACGACGCACCTCAGGTTGGCTGCCATCATTATGTGGTGGCGGCGGAGGGTTTGCTACGGGCCCAGATGCCACCTATTGTCGCCAACCCGGATCGACCCTTCTGTACAGGATAATTTTATTTGCAAAAATCAGTCATATCACCGAGTCGAACCACACGTGCTGGTCGCATCGACAGCGCGCACAGCAGCTGAAATGTGCGACCACGTTGCTGGCGGCATTCTCCGTATTAACAAGGGTGTGAGATCAACAAAACAGTCAACAGCAATCTAGCCCATCAAAATCATTCCCTTCAGGTCTGCAGTCCATCCTATTCTGATAAGTTTATTACAAACTGCACGGCTATCTCTGCTTAGACGTTTTCAGCAGTTGCACAAGAACACATTTTCGAATTGGCAAAGAAGTTCATGTTTTCTGTTTTTTTTTTCGGAAAGTCCTCAGATTACTCTAGTACTTGAACTTTTTCCTCCCGTACTATACTTACCTTCTTCTAAACTCAGCAGGGGATGTTTCAGTTCCAGAATCATACCTATTCTTACAGGACTTATGATTTTTGTCTCGGAACCCATGTTTGTACATGATCACGCTGCTATTCGCTTAACAAACATCGAACTAAAATGAGTTAAGAATAGAAGCAAATCTTAATGTTTTTGAATATTTCATGTTTCCGAAAAAGAAAAATGCCCTTCCCAGAGGCTGGGAAACCGTTCATGAGTTATCACGAGAATTTTACCTACACCCAACAATTTTTTATGATAACTCAGCCACCTTTTGAAAAACGTGGTGTAGGCCTGCTCCGAATTGTTTCTAGGGCGAAAAAGTGAAAACAAATCTTGAATGTTTATAGGTATCTCTAAGACTTCTGGATTTGTCTTTCGAAAATTTATCGCCCAGATTTTTTGTCTGATAGGAGCTCATAATCATTTACCCCTTGTGCTTTTTTTCTTTGAAGAAAATTGATCATCACCTTTAATCCTGCTGCTATGCTTGACTGCTGCTGCCGTTTCCTCCTTTCCTTGCTGTTCAAATTTTTTTCTTCGACTTTGTTCATAAACACTGTACGCAATGTGTCTCACAGTATGCTAGTACATATGTACTGTGCTTATCTGGGCCAAATTCCGGTCCGCAATTGCGTCTCGACACGCTTTGCGGCCGCACGCTCCCGAGTCAGAAGAGCTTCCAGCGCCGCAGCCGCCGATCTGCTGACTCTAGGTGGGTTTTGGAAACTGGAAACTAAGAAAAATTGGAGAAAATTGTATAAAAAACCCACATAGAGTCGTCTTTGGCGCTGGAAACCCGACTGACTCGAGCGCGTGCGGCCGCAAAGCGTGTCGAGACGCAATTACGGACCGGAGTGTGGCCCAGATAAGCACAGTAGGTGAGGTTTTTTGAGGGAGGGAGCGATGGGGTTATCCAATACGCACTTCCGACAGCTTATGTGCTCAAAAAACGCGTTGAAGAACAGCTCTGGCGATTCTCGGCCCCGAGCCGCACCGAACAGGAATCGGAGCCGCCTGACAGTCCGGCTCGTTCTCCCAATCTCCGAGCTACTGCTGTTGCTGTTGGCGCCAACCGGAGCAGCCCGGACAGCAACATCAGCAGCCCCGAAAGCAACAGCAGTGGCCCGGACAGCAACGCGAAAAACACTAGAGGCATTTTTCATTGTGGCTTATGACCCGCAAATTAACTGGAAGGGAGAAGGCCTCTATATAACCCGGGAGCTCAGGCCATACGTAAGACTCGCCTTCTAACATCTCAAGTGGTGGTCTACAGCGTTTCCTTCATCGACGCTTCATGCTGCTCTGATCGCTAGCGAGTTCTTGGCTAGGTGCGGTAATTTTCTCTGGTTTTCTCTCTTACCTACGTGGCAGAAAATAGGTTTCCAATTTCAAGTGGGGATTAGGAGACGTTTGGCCGGGTAGACACACTTCTTATTTGATCCTTTCAGGCTCTGAAGAAGGAGGTTACTCCGAAACGTTAGCCATAAAGAACTGTATCAACCTCGTGTCGAGTTCAACATCATCAAAAAACTATAGTATTATCATGTCGAGGTTTATGGAGAGTCGCACTTGGAAATTTGCGTTCATTATTGACGCTTGGCGCAAACTCGGTGTCATATGCTATAACATATGTATGTGGGTGCCCCGAGTTTGCTCCAACCTCCAACGGGGAACGCAGTCTCATTAGGATACATGCCGATGTTACATTGGACCCAAATCGAATAACAGATATACGAATCACACTAAATACCATGCTTGTATGTATCCCATGCACTCGGATAAATCAAGCATGATAGGAAATAGTGTAGGAGATAGTATCGCTACAATTCTGGACTCATTCGAATGAATATACACTACCTTTTTTTTAATATGATTCGGATACACAGAGATGAACTCGGTCTATCCGACTCGGGTCCAATGTATAGTGGGCAGTAATTTTTCTCTATCGGAACGATTTCTTACTCCTCAGCAAACACATATGTGCGCTACATCGACTGTAGCCTACAATTAGTGTAGGTCAAAAACTGTTCCTCGTTTCAGTCCCCCCCCCCAACTCGAATTTCAGCAGCGGAAGCGACATTCGTTAAACTCAACTCTTCATTTCATAAAAGAAATTCGTATAACAAATGAACAAGTAACAACTAACAAGTCAAAGAATATGACAAGAACCTTGCCTCCAACCTGTACCATATCAAACTACATCTTGAACAATGGGAACGAAACGGATAAACGTTACAACAAAAAAGGATTACAAAGATAAATCGCACAATACAAACACAGGAAAAAATGAGAAATCATGGGCATCTCGAGAGTCTCCATTCAAAATTTTGCTCGGCCGTGCTAGCGGCATTCTGATCACTAGTGCTCGCCTGATCCAAACGGGGTCTATTCGCTCGAGGCTAAAAATCAATACTGGAACGAAATCAATCAAATAAGAAGTAGAATCCAAGTCAAGTAAGCCAGAATTGTTGAGTTGTCTTCACGACTTGCTCTGTAATCTCGGACAAGAAAACTACTAAAAGCTAAAGTGGTCAATCTCAATGGAATGCAAACTTCTAGATCTACTTTTGCACTTAGATTCGGAATATGCCCTTCTCGGCCGCCTATAATCATCCTGGAAAAGGTTATGAGCGTTTTCCCCTGATTTCCGTACCCGCTGCACCTTCGAAAGCGCGCAGTAACTTTTCGAAGAGCTCAAAAGGGACCTCATAATCGTGTTCAACGCCCAAAATAACCTTCTTCATTGAAGTTTGGGTTAAAGAACATTCTTCGAACGCAGCATAGAGTAATAGCCTTTTCGCCTTGCTTAACTGATTTATGTTTCGAGTTTTGGGTCCTCTGCCATACTGCGGAAGACTGCACTCCACTCAACGTCGGGGCGCCCAAGAAAAATGTAGAAGCTGAAATTATCAAGAACTGGAATCTCGCAGCAAGCAAAATGAGCCTTATCACCTCAGGCCAGCTAGGTTTTCATCTGCAGCGTTGTCGGGCCCTTCGTGACCTAATCCATTGGCGTCTAGCACGAAAACAAAAGGAGACAACGACTAGAGCATAGATCTTGACAAAAATACTACATGAAGTGAACAACCAAACAGCTGTAGGTGTTTAGTCAGGTGGAACAATATGCACAAATATGATTTGTCGTGCGTAGTTTGGCTCCGAACTTCTCTACGCACTCTTTACACTCTACTATGACCCGTTCTGCATTAGAGCATGCGTCTGAAGGGATCTGGAGTTTTCTGAGCTGTGTGTTGCTTCGCGTATGAAAATAGGATCAACTGCGCAAAATCCGTAGTTCCCTTTATCCCCTGTCATTTCGTACGATTTGAAGTTCACAGAACCCTAGAACTCAACTAAGCTGCGCCCGAATTCTGTACTCCATATTTAATGGTTGTGCATTTTGTTCCACCCGTCAAACAAAAGGCAACAACCACGAGAATCTCCACATAACATTTTAGAGGCACAAGGAATAAGCATCGTATGCAAACAATAAAAGAAGATACAGATGCAGGCATCACAGAAAATAGAGACAAAATAAGCAGATTTGAAAATCAGATTGACCAAAAAATTTTTTCATCGTGGAATTAATTGTAGATGTTGTTGCCTGCTACACAATACATTTAACTTTACGCCACAAACTTGGTCCCGCGGGTTCTCCGAAATTAGCTCCGCCCAAAAATTCACGCGGCAATGACGCGCGGCAAGGTCAATACACCGAAAGCATCCAAATTTTGCGCGCGTGCCCCGCGATTTCTGCCTGAGTATAGACGCTGCCTAAAATGAAGACTTTGTAGAAATATCAGTCGTAATATTAACTCCAACCTGACAATCTGTACTGCACAGGACGACGAAAAAACAGGAAAAAATGCATAATTTACGTTATATTGAGCGAGGATGAAATATTCGCGAGGAAACACTTACGTTTTACCAGAAAAGTAATTTAGATTATGAGCGGCTATCATATGGGATTTATAAAGTGGAGGAAGTACACTAAGCTCAACAGGTAGTACTGAAATAGTGGTAGTGAACAATATCTTCGACGTATTGAATCGAACTTAAATCAGAAGTGGGGAAAACTGGCCTCTATTTGCGATAAAAGGGACCAGGTTTCCGTTCCTGTCAACGTCTATCTTCAGTTCAAGGATGCTGCAAGCCAATAAATTATTCATTTTCATCAAGTTGTGGTGGGCGCCAAGCGCGCACTATATTTGGCTTCAAATCGGCCCCGTGCGCTACCTCTTTTTCAAAATCTCAGTCAAGAGTGAACGTTTTTCAGCTCAAAATTGCATTGAATACCGCGTAAAAAGCTTATATAATTATGCAAGAATGGTTTGGAATGGTATACCGATACTCGATATAATTGTGAAAAACCGCTCGTTCTAGATGTAGAATCAACGTTGATGCTGACTCAAAACATAAAAACAAACTCACGAAGAAGCTCAAAACTGCAACTCAAAACTGTTAGAAACTGCATAGCAGAATACGAACAGGATTTTGACAGTTTCCGGATTGGAGTTTTAATCTTTTGGGTGAGTGAGTGTATTTTCTTTAGCTTCCTGATTCGTTGACTTAGCTCAATTTTTGGCCTTTTTTGGGAGCCTCTGAGGTATGTATTCAGGAACTGGTAACCTTAGTTTTTTATACACAGACCAATATCTACAGCGTCTAAAACATGGTTTCTTATAACATCGGACAAGTTCGATGCAAGTCCTTGTAAGTTTTCGAAGCCAACAAGATTTTCTTCGAAGGTGTAAAGTAGTTACTTCATGCGATCCCAATTGCGCCCAAGGATGAATATTCGATAAATCAAATTGTTCATATGCTCGAATACAAAACCTGAAAAATCAAATGTGGAATCATGATCGGCTCTGAATTTCTATAGAAGCGATTACCTGGTGGAAATTCATTCGACAGAAACTGTTCATGACGTGCAGTCGAATTGACATACATCCATACGGCTGATGCTTCATCGGATAGAGCTAAGGCGCTACTTCTTAAAAGTTGTAACCTTTATCTATTTTATCCCAGAAATCTACAATATAACTGTACTCTGCAAAACTAATGGAGGCGCTCGTCAATAATCCAAATCCTGGAAAAGTGAATTCATCCCGGAGTATAGTACCCTTTTCTCCAGCCGATCGAGGGCGAATCCGATCGACACGGGCTGGCGTGAGGCCGGGAGGGGGTGTTCGTGGTAGGACCAGGTACAGTAGGAAGTTGGGCGCCGCATTTGGAGAAACCGGGGTCTCCTGCCTCATTCTAGGCTTCGCTGGCCCTAGTTGTGGCAGTATTTTTATTTTACTGCTTTGTTATCGCTTCATATTATTCTTGCAATATTCTGCTAATTCTGCTAGGAACTCCGAAAGCAGTTCTGTGGCCATTACGGGTTTGTGGGGGAAGGTTAGGTGAATCGGATTGGAGTTTTTCATTACAACTGGTTTCTCTCTCCAGTAAGGTGGGCTATTGAAAAGTGATATTAATTCCTTGTTTGTCTGCTAAATAGTTTGTTTCATCAGTACTTTTGCCAGTGTGGGATTTGATTTCTGTCGCTGTCGGGTAGTCCGTTATAAGAAGGGCTATTTGTATATATAGTGTCGGTTGGTTTGCTACACCGGTGTTTAGTTTTTATGTAGGTTAATCTTACATCAAAAAAAAAGTTTGGATTCGGTTCATGTGGTTACTTCGGGTTTTGTTTTATACTTGAGGTCTTGAGGGTCTAGAAAAAAGTTTGGTTTGTGTTTGTGTTTGCCTTTTGTCATCATTGAAGGCGCTTTATCGATGTTTGGTTGTTCGTCTAATAGGCGTTTTATAGAATTGCGTTTATTTGGGAGATTTTTGCTGTTTGCTTAGTCGATCAATATTTTCAGTGATGGCGGACGAGGGTGTGCCGGAGAGGACGGATCTTATTGCGTCGATTAGTTCCCAAATGGCCGAAAGGGTGGGACCCCTCATTTCGCAGCTCGTGGAGAAGAAATTTCGTAAGGAGAAGCAGGCTTCGTCGTCCAGTCGCCCGTCACTGAAGCTCCCTACGTTGTCGCACCCGAGATTGAACGCACAATCAGTGCTGCTTTGGAAATGGATTTTACATGTGGAGGATATAGAGCACATAGGAGATGCCGAGGAAAGACATCAGAAGCTGACCAATCTCAAAAAAAGGTTGAAGAGGAAGTTAACGACAGTGGTGGGGGCGGATTCCGACTCACCCATCTTTGCCTTTGCGGACACGTTCGATAAAGTGGAAAGTGCGATCGATCAGTCTGACGAGTTCGGGAAAGCAGTCGCCGAGCACTTGAAGACAGCCTCATCGGCGAAGTATCAGAATTCTCGGAAGCGACCGAGACCGGAGTTGCCCTTTCAAAAAAGCGGGTACGGTGGAAGGGCCGCCGTGTCCGCGAGAGGACCTAGCCAGCCCTTTTTCCACCTCCAGCAGCCCAGTCCAGTGCAGCAGTTCCAGTCTCAGCTTGGTTTCCCCCGCCCCAATCCAGTTCGCGATGCAGCCCACTGCTAGCCCGTACGCAGTCGTCCAGGATGGATCGTTTCACGGACAGTTCCCCAGAAGGACGTACAAGCCGGCCGTTCAGCATGTTTCAACTGTGGACAGTCAGGCCATGTAGCAGTATCCTGTTCATTACCACGGAAAGCTCCGCAGCAAAACCAATAAATTCGTTGCCGGTGAGATTTTCAAGCATAGTGAATTTTGACCTAAGGGCAGTGTTCACGATAATTTTCGTCCCCGAGTTTTTCTCATTAAACAGTTCGTCGGCCTCCAAGTGTTACCAAAATTACGAAGAAACGGCGAGAAACGCATTAAAACGTCGTATTTCAGTGACACTGTTCTATAGCATGGACTAGTTGTCCGGATGGATGAACATGTTCACAGCGGTTGTCACCGGTGAAAAAAGGGGCTAATCAAAAATGGTAGAATGTTTTAGGCAAAACAGTTTTAGTTCGGGTCCGAAGGAATGAACGGAGCAACAGAGAGTCGAGAATTGCAAAATACGGGTCCAGAAAAGATTTCATTGTCACAACAAACAGTTCCAGTGAGAGTAAAGAAGCGGGGTGAGAGTAAAGGATTTCGTGTACTTCTGGTGCGTTTCTCTCAATTTCTACGGCATTTTAGTTATAACCGGGGGCCACTTAATCAATATAGCGAATAATCTCAAAATTGAAGATTATCGTGAACACTGCCTTTAAGTTGGATGTATCCAATCTGGTTGGGGATTGGATTTCATAAAGCGTCAGGATCAATTTTAAAATCCCTTTTCCAGGTCAGAAGTCAGTGTCGCCGAATAGGAGGTCTGCCTCGGAGCATGGCGAGTTCGTCGATGGCAGTCTGGAGGACCTACTTGATGTAGGAGCGATCAAGTGCGTGAAGCAGAAGCCCATAGTGGTGTCGCCTCTATCAGTGGCACAAGGTAAAAAGCTGAGACTTATTCTAGATTTGTCTTGACTTAACGAGTTTGTGGTCAGAGAAACTATTCGTTATGAGGACATGAGGAAAGCCTTTGATATGATAAGAGGGGCCAAGTTTCTACGTACTTTTGAAATGAGGTCGGGTTATCATCATGTGTCGATTCACACCGATTTTGTGAGGTTTTTTTGGTTTTAATTGGAGAGATAAGTATTATGCTTTCAAAGTGCTCCCATTTGGGTTTTGTTCCACCCAGTTCACCTTCACAAAGCTGTTCAAGCCTCTGTTGGCTAGATGGAGGTCTCTAGGAATAAACATGTGTTTGTATCTGGGCCATGGCCTTATTTGTGACGAATCTGTGAGTGAGGTAGCGAGAGCGGTGAGTGTGGTGTGCCATGATTTCGAGCTAGCGGGAATTACTTTAGCCTATAAGGAGTCCGTGCTAGATTCTCAAAGTTCAGCCGGTTGGCTAGGTTTTTGCATAGACCTGGAGAGACGTGAGCTGAGGATCGAGGGTGAGAGATTTGAACGAGCCGTGCGACGGCTTCGGAGCATGCGATGATCCAAGTCCCCGTCTCTGAGAGAGCGGTTGCGTTTTGTTGGCTCAGCGAGCTCCATGTGGTTCACTTTAGAAGCCGAGGTCCAGTTGTTCACGAGGACGCTCAGTGCTAAGGTGGTCGACCATGGTTATGTTTTTCTAGATCGTCATTTTCTCCTGGATGCAGATAGGGAGGTGGAAGTCAGTTTTTGGGAGCAGAGTTATGCTTTAGGTATGTCTGTTATACTTTTTCATGCAGTTTCTTTTCGGCCCAATTTTATTTTGACTTCTGACGCATCAAGTCTTGGGCTTGGTGCCATTTACCGCTCGCTTTCCGGTAAAAAGAGGGTTTTTTCTATTATTCCATCTGATTTTCAATCCCACCCTTTATTGGCGGTTCATTTTGCGGTTTATTGCCGGAAAGATACTACTAGAAATTCCGCTGTAGAGATCCGATTGGATAACCAGAGCGCAGCCACTATTTTGCGCAAAGGGAGTATGATTTGAGCTCTTCATAAAATCGCTCATGATTTTTTGGCAGTAGGAACTAGCAGGAAAATCGATGTTTTGATAAAATGGGTTCCCAGGACGGAAAAGCGGAGGCGGATGCCGCTAGTAGGTTGCTCGACTACGATGATTGGGGTATTCGTGGGGAGATGGCCTCTGCGCTTTTTCGCAGATGGGGAGTGCCGAAGCTAGACCTTTTTGCGAATGATCATAATAGAAAATGCACCAAGCTTGTTGGGATGTCTAGATCTTGTAACCCAGACCAGGTGGATACCGATGCTCTTGCTCCTGGTAACGTTCATCTTTGGGGTGAGGGATTGGTGTGGGTTGTGCCACCCCCAGATCTAATTCATGCCTCAATTTATGCTCTTAAGTTGGAGAGAGGGAAAGGAATTCTAGGGTGCGCCCTATTAGCCTTCTCATCCCTGTTTTTCTGCATTTAAGCAGGTAGAAGGGCAATGGATATGGAAAGTGATAGACGGAGTGTTGCTCCCTGTTGGAACCAAAATTTTCTCCTTTCCTTCGATCCCAGCGCAAGCTTTTCCTTCGGAGTTTTCCTCCTTCCCTTTCTTCTTTGTGTTTCTGGACTGCTCTGAAACTCCCCTTCCAACACGTGAATTAGGTTTTCATAGACCCCAGGCAATGCCATTCTAGCAAATAAAGCCCTTGTCCTGTGGTGTCGATTGGGAATTGTAGCAGATACGGCGAGGGAAAAGGGTGTTTATGGCGAAACGAGCAGCTTGCTAGGAGTTGAGGCATGAAGTACCCTTTTCTCGAGCTGATCGAGGGCAATTCCGATCGACACGGGCTGACGTGAGGCCGGGAGGGGGTGTTCGTGGTAGGATCAGGTACAGTAGGAAGTTGGGCGCCGCACTGGGAGAAGGCGGGGTCTCCTGTCTCATTCTAGGCTTCGCTGGCCCTAGCTGTGGCAGTATTTTTATTTTTCTTTTGGGGTTCAAGAGGTTTGAATTAGATTTCATCTCTTTAGAGCCTAGTTCGCGTGCATATGCCAGTCATTCGATGAACACCAAGGCGGGAGAGATGGGAGAGGACGTAGATGAGGTATTCGCAAGTCTTCTTGCGGATTCGAGAACTCCAAGTACCCTCCGGACGTACGATAAATTGCTGAGCGACTTCTTTTTTGTGGCAGTCGCAGGGACCGAAGGCACGCAGGACTTTTCACTCGACAGCGCAGCAGTCTACCTGACCAAGAAGAGCCGGCAACTATCGTCCAGGTCGTTGGCGTCCTTTGTTTCCGCTCTCGCTTGTGATAGATTGGGGAGAAAACCGGAAGAGGACCAGTAATGGGCAGTATTGGGTGAACTCATGCGTGGAAAGTGGAGGGCGGAAATAACGAAGCCACAGCTGTTTGTGTCTATGCAGGAGTGGTTAGAGTTGCTTGCTGTTTCGTCTCAGATGCAGTGGCCGATATGGCGGGAGCAGAGAGCGCGGGTTCTTCTCTCTCTGCTCTTCTGTGCTCCTCTCAGAATTTCCGAGGCTGTAACGTTGAGAGTGCAGGACGTCGTCGAAGAAGAAGCTGTCCGGAAAATTGTTATAACGGTAATTGGAGCTCTTGAACCCTGTAGGAGAAGAAATTTAGGGAGGCTGACAACTTTCGGTTACTAATTGAATATATTTTCAGTCGTCAAAAGCCGATCAGTCTGGTGCCGGTGCTGCTGTCTTCTTGGCCAAAGAGGAGTGGTTTGATGCTGATGTGCGAGCTTGTCTGGCGAGGAACAACTTGATGGTCTACGAGTGTCTACTGTGTCCGGGAAACAAGGATATGTGGTCGAAAGCGGCAGCGTTGGCCGAGATCAACCGTTTGTGCGTCGTCACAGGTGTCCGTCACCTCCCGCCTCATGCTTCTCGCAGAGTAGGTACGATGCGTGCTTTGGAGGATGGAGTCGAGATTCCAGAGGTTCAGCGTAGCGGCAGATGGTCGAATCCGGACTCGATGGAGCCATATGTGAGGAGGTCAATTATCACTCAAAGCGGTCCGGCCAATCTCTTGTTTTGTTTACGCTGTTTCCTGATACTCCTAATTCATCCAGTGTTTTGCGTCCTGCGTTATGGTGCCTAGGTTTTGGTTTCTCCTTAGTTTTTTTCGTTTTGATTTGAGTATCTCATGGTTGTTCATCCATGTTCATTCATACTTTTATACTGCATCCATTGATTATATGGTTGTCACTGCCACGCTTAAAGGCAGCATACACGCTCGAGAAAGTCGTTGAGATAACTACATTAGTGGTGTCGCACGGGCCCTAGAAGAGCCCTCACGAAGTTGGAAGAGTTGAAAACGAGTTAAAATGACCGTATTTGAGCCGTATTGAGTCACAAAGTCATCCTTTCCCCGCCCGTCAATACGGGCTCCGCCCCTCAATACAAATGTTCAATGCTGAATAACGGTCATTTTGGCTATTTTTTTACGCTTCTAACATTGTTAGCGTTCCAGAAAGCGCCGTACGAGTACATTAGCGTCGTTATCCCAACAAATTTGTCGCTAGCTCCGCTATTTCAGCCAATGCGGTACAACTCGTCCACTTCTGGGCCAATATAGAACGAACCGTTATATCTTCATTTCGGCTGATTTTTTCCGGTTTTTTCGTTATCTCTAAACATGAACAGCTTCAGACCTTCGATTCATTCCATAAAATTGATATCATTTTCGAGCGTGTATGCTGCCTTTAAGCAAATAAACCCTTGTCCTGTGGTGTCGATCAGGAATTGGAGGAGAGGGGTAAGCAGGATACATGGAACGTGTGAAGGGTCCCAGTAGGGGTGTGCAGGATATCATGGAACGTGTGCAGGACACCATGGAACGTGTGCAGGGTCCCAGCAGGGGTGTGCAGGACATCGAGCAACGTGTGCAGGACCCCATTAGGGGTGTGCACGACTTCGTAGAATGTGTGCAGGACCTCAGTAGGAGTGTGAGGACATCACGGGACGTGGGAAGCACCCCAGCGGGGGTGTGCAGGGCGTCATGGAGCGTGTGCAGGACCCCAGTAAGAGTGTGCAGGGAGTCCGTGAATGTGTACGAGACCTCAGTAGGAGAAGCAGGACATCATGGAATATGTGAAGGGTCCCGGTAGGGGTTTGCGGGACATCATGGAACGTGTGCAGCACATCATGGAACGTGAGCAGGGTCCCAATAGGGGTGTGCAGGACACCATGGAACGCGTGCAGGATCCCAGTAGGGGTGTGCTGGACCTCAGTAGGAGTGTACAGGACATCATGAAGTGTGTGCAGGACCCCCGTAGAGGTGTGCAGGACCCCAGCAGGGGTGTGCAGGACATCGTGGAACGTGTGCAGGACCCCAGTAGGGGTGTGCACGACTTCGTAGAATGTGTGCAGGACCTCAGTAGGAGTGTGAGGACATCATGGGACGTGGGAAGCAACCCAGTATGGGTGTGCAGGGCGTCATGGAGCGTGTGCAGGACCCCAGTAGGGGTGTGCAGGGAGTCCGTGAATGTGTACAAGACCTCAGTAGGAGAAGCAGGACATCATGGAATGTGTGAAGGGTCCCGGTAGGGGTTTGCGGGACATCATTGAACGTGTGCAGGACACCATGGAACGCGTGCAGGATCCCAGTAGGGTGTGCTGGACCTCAGTATCAGTAGGAGTGTGCAGGACACCATGAAACGCGTGCAGGATCCCAGTAGAGGTGTGCAGGACCCCAGCAGGGGTGTGCAGGACATCGAGCAACGTGTGCAGGACCCCAGTAGAGGTGTGCACGACTTCGTAGAATGTGTACAAGACCTCAGTAGGAGAAGCAGGACATCATGGAATGTGTGAAGGGTCCCGGTAGGGGTTTGCGGGACATCATTGAACGTGTGCAGGACACCATGGAACGCGTGCAGGATCCCAGTAGGGGTGTGCTGGACCTCAGTATGAGTGTACAGGACATCATGGAACGTGTGCAGGGTCCCAGTAGGAGTGTGCAGGACATCAAGGAACGTGTGCAGGACCCCAATAGAGGTGTGCAGGACCTCAGCAGGGGTGTGCAGGACATCGTGGAACGTGTGCAGGACCCCAGTAGGGGTGTGCACGACTTCGTAGAATGTGTACAAGACCTCAGTAGGAGAAACAGGACATCATGGAATGTGTGAAGGGTCCCGGTAGGGGTATGCGGGACATCATTGAACGTGTGCAGGACACCATGGAACGCGTGCAGGGTCCCAGGAGGAGTGTGCAGGACATCATGGGGTGTGTGCAGGACCCGTAGGGTTGTGCAGGACGTCGTAGATTGTGTGTAGGGCTTCAGTAGGAGTGTGCAGGATATCATGGAACGTGTTCAGGATCCCAGTAGGGGAGTGCAGGACATCATGGAACGTTTGCAGGGTCCCAGCAGGGGTGTGCAGAACATCATGGAACGTGTGCAGGATCCCAGTAGGGGAGTGCAGGACGTCGTAAAATGTGTGCAGGACCTCAGTAGGAGTGTGCAGGACATCATGGAACGTGTGCAGGATCCCAGTAGTGGTGTGCAGGACGTCATGGAGCGTGTGCAGGACAGCAGTAAGGGTGTGCAGGAAGTCAAGGATTGTGTGCAGGACCTTGATGTCCTGCGCACTCCTACTGAGGTCCTGCACACAATCTACGACGTCCTGCACACCTCTACGGGGGTCCTGCACACGCTTCATGATGTCCTGCATACTCCTACTGGGACCCTGCACACGTTCCTTGATGTCCTGTACACTCCTACTGAGGTCCAGCACACCCCTACTGGGATCCTGCACGCGTTCCATGGTGTCCTGCACACCCCTACTGGGACCCTGCTCACGTTCCATGATGTCCTGCACACGTTCCATGATGTCCCGCATACCCCTACCGGGACCCTTCACACATTCCATGATGTCATGCTTACTCCTACTGAAGTCCTGTACACATTCACGGACTCCCTGCACACCCCTATTGGGGTCCTGCACACGCTCCATGACGCCCTGCACACCCCTACTAGGGCGCTTCCCGAGTCCCACGATGTCCTGTACACCCCTGCTGGGACCCTTCAAACGTTCCATGGTGTCCTGCACACCCCTACTGGGACCCTGCACACGTTCCATGATGTCCCGCATTCCCCTACTGGAACCCTTCACACGTTCCATGATGTCCTGCTTACCCTCTCCTCCAATTCCTGATCGACACGACAGGGCAAGGGCTTTATTTGCTTGAGCGTGGCAGTGATAACCATATAATGAATGGATGCAGTGTAAAAGTATGAATGAACATCGATGAACAACCATGAGATACTCAAATCAAAACGAAAAAAAACTAAGGGAAAACCAAAACCTAGGCACCATAACGCAGGACGCAAAACACTGGATGAATTAGGAGTATCAGGAAACAGCGTAAACAAAACAAGAGATTGGCCGGACCGCTTTGAGTGACAATTGACCTCCTCACATATGGCTCCATCGAGGTCGGATTCGACCATCTGCCGCTACGCTGAACCTCTGGGATCTCGACTCCATCCTCCAAAGCAAGCATCGTACCTACTCTGCGAGAAGCATGAGGCGGGAGGTGACGGACACCTGTGACGACGCACAAACGGTTGATCTCGGCCAACGCTGCCGCTTTCGACCACATATCCTTGTTTCCCGGACACAGTAGACGCTCGGAGACGATCAAGTTGTTCCTCGCCAGACAAGCTTGCACATCAGCATCAAACCACTCCTCCTTGGCCAAGAAGACAGCAGCACCGGCACCAGACTGATCGGCTTTTGACGACTGAAAATATATTCAATTAGTTACCAAAAGTTGTCAGACTCCCTAAATTTCCTCTCCTACAGGGTGCAAGAGCTCCAATTACCGTTATAACAATTTTCCAGGTAGCCTCTTCTTCGACGAGGTCCTGAACTCTCAACGTTACAGCCTCGAAAATTCTGAGAGGAGACCAATTAGAGGGCTTTCGAAGCGTTTTCGAAAAATATTCCAGATTTGACTAAAAATTCGCTCTGGGTGGTTATTTGGAGTGCTGATTACGAATCCGAGGTTTATTTATCGTTTTTCCAAAGTTTTCGACTGTATTCGTTCACAAAATCATATCGAGGGAGAATTTCATGGCAAATCGCGACTTTTGACGATTTCCGGAGTGCTTCTATAGAACATGCTCAAGTTATTTTCCTGGGGGTTATTTGGAGTGCTGAACACGAATATGATGTCGGTTTATCAAACGCCCAACCGAAAATCCGTACAAGTCCAAAGCGCTCTTAGTCTGCGTAAAGTTTGGAAAATGTTCCTTCAACGTAGTTTTGCGTAGTGGGGTAGTTTTGAGGGCTGAACACGATTATGAGGTCCGTTTCCGGACTTTCATAAAAATAACGCGCTTTTTGGAGGATACAATGAGTACGAAAATCAGAGAAAAAATGCCTATAACTTTTTCAGAGTGGGTCTAGGCAGCTGCGATGGGCATATTCGGACTTTTCGTCCGAAAATGGTTCTAGAAAAGTATATTTCATTCGGAATGGTCACTATGACTTATTGTGGTTCCCTTGTGAGAAATAGGCGAACTTCTTCTTGGGCTGCGCAACCGGAAGTGCCTCTTTCAAAGCGTCCTGGATGCACTTGACAAAAGAATCCGCGTCGCAAAGTTTCTTCTTCGTCCGTACTTCGATGTGAATAGAAGAAACGAGCTGTCGAAAATTCCTTCTACATTCTTCATCTCTGAAACTTGTCATGTCCAACCTCTGGAGAGGCTGAGCCCCACGCTTCCTCTTATGAATCCTCGCAGTGTAGATCAACAGAACAGGACGGTGATCCAAATCGAGTGCGACATCCCACACAGCTCTAGATCTTCGAATGTCCGATACTGGAATATTCCTCGTCAGAACATAGTCGAGCTGTAGTTTCAAAGTTGTCATCTTCCGCTTCCGCTGCTCTTCTGGAGATAGCTGGGTTGGTCCCTGCCACGTAAGCTGATGGCGGCGATGATTCCTCTTGAATATCGATGCAATAATCAGACCACTGGGTTCACAAAAGTCGACAAGGCAGTAGCCATTGTCCGATGTTTGCTACACTGGATAGAACCATTTACCGAGTACTTCGGATTCCTGATCAAGTCCCATCTTCGCATTTGCGTCAATCCCCACGACAACAGCATGTTGACAAGGTATCCTGGCCAGCAACGTGTTGAGTTCCTCATAAAACGCATCCTTCAAATTGTCCTCGGCGGTTTCAGTGGGTGCATGAGCACTCACTATCCACAGATTGAACCCTCTGTGATCCCGCAGCCGTACGATTGCATTCCGGCACGACGTTGAGCCAAACACCTTGACCATACCATTGAAATCCCTACTACCAGCTATTGCACAGCTTTCGACTTTCCTATCGTCAGCATTACGGCAGTAGATAGTGTACTCTCCGACGTTGATGACGGGTC